>NEWO01000005.1:2488052-2532529 GCA_003013225.1 Phalaenopsis aphrodite
CGCCAAAGTTTTTAGAAATGTCGTTGGTCTTTACATTACTAACAAGCGAAAAAACAACGCCCTTTGTCCCATCGGCAAATCATCAATTGACTATGACTAACAAGCGAAAAAACAACCATTGAAAATTATTTGAATTCCTCTTTGCTGGTCGTAAGTTTCCTCATGTCACAGGTTCTCATATAATAGCCTCCGACTATATATATATATATTGCCTGTATTTTGTAAGGATATAAGAAAATCTGAACCACTAAAACTCTATTAGTATAAACCAGTAAAAAAAACAGTCCTAATCATCTTGTGCGAAGCCCGCGAGTGTGAAGTCGTGTGCCGATCCTATTAAAACTCTCGGATAAACCATACTTTCTTCTAAACTTTATGTACATTGACAAACATACTTTCTTCTAAAGTTTATTTACATTGACGCGGTAGAATAACGCCAAAAGAATTACAAGACGCTGATATTCACATATTATTTAAACATGTACTGTTGCTTGTGCGGGTAGGTATCGTTGAGAAAATGAAAAAAATGAATGATGGAGAAGAAGTAAGGACATACGAGCTTAGCTAATGTTCATTATTATTATAATAATTATTCTTATAATGGATGGAAATTGAATAATATTATATATATAATTCTGAAAAATAATATTTATATATAATCAAAGAACTTGAAATCAGTACGCAAAACTTGCCCTAAAAGAAGCCTGAAAATTAGCAAAAGTTCGTTTCTGCCATTAACGGTGGTTTAGTACAGATTCACAAACAGCAAATCACCAACTTTATATACACTTTTGTACTTGTTTAGTTCATACAGTCTGAATCCTTATGGGTCAGTAAGAGTAAATGTAAATAAATGTGATTGTAGGAGTATATATTCTCCTCTCATGTGTGAATCCAGACTGTCCAATTAGAATTAGCAATACCATTAATGCTAAGTTGAAACTTCGAAACTCTTTGGATGATTAAGCCTAATTATGGGGACTAACAAAGTCTTGTACATAGACTTTTCCATTAATTAAACAAATATTATGGCTGGGACTTTAAGGCTATCCCATGTGAGAGGAAGCAAATCCTATTCCTTGATCACTAAAGTTCAAACATAAGCATATATTAAACAGCATCTAACAGCAAATATGTATTAGGATTCCAATGTCAGGGATCCCAACAAAGAATTAACTTCCAGGATTAAACAGTTATTAAGAAGCAGCCAACAGGGAACATACTGCTCAGATGCTCCATAAGGAAATGTTCAGTTAAGATTATTGTAAGTTATCTGTACTTTAATATTTTAATCTGGTTGTAGTAAGACATTCTTTCTAACTATCCAAGAGATAAAAACATAGATAGTTATTGTTCACATGATAAAGAGTTGTCTAAAAGCTAAAAACAACATTGATTCGGTAATTACAGATAAACCCAATGATAATTAAGCAGTAATTACTAAAATTGGAACTTTTGCATGCACTAAGGAGGAGGTGAAAGAAGAAATTAATAGAGATGATTTTTTACTTGAAGAAGAGTGAACACCAACTTTCAATTGAAGACCAAATTCAGCTCTCCTAATGTGCATGACACCAGCAATAATGACTGAATAATTAACTCTTTTACAGCAATAATTCCTCATACAATCTTTACCCATAAATAAAAGCGGATCCAAACTTCATACTGGAAGTAAGACTATTGATCATAACCATGTCCATAATCTTGAATAAACACAGTATCTGATTGAAGAGTCGAATCCCACGATATTGACGATAATTTCTCCTCAAAATCATTGATTTCCCCCCAATATTCCAATCCCTTCTGATCATTCATGATTTCTTTCAAGCAATCCGCTTGTGTGAGTTGATAGTTCTCCTTATAACCATAGAGCAAGTTATGGATCTCGGCCTCAAGGTTATTGTTGGAACATGAAGAAGAAGGAATCCCTACATGTTCCTGTATGTTTGCGATCATAGAATTGGTATTGATTTGCTGAAAATGCTTCAATGGTGATGCAGTTGTACTGGCAATGGAATGATCAGCACTGTTTAGGGTTTGCAAGACCTTAGTATGGGGCCAAAGGGATGTATTGTTGTAGGAGAAGGGGCTGTGGAGGCCTTGTAGCTGAATGTGGAGTTGTAACCTTTCAAGAGCTGATGTTGTTAGGGTTTGTGATGGTTCATTAGGGTTAGGGTTAGGGTTAGGATTAGGGTTAGGATTAGGGTTAGGATTGCAGCCCTCGTGATTAAGTTTCTGATTGGCAGTAGCCAGCTGGCGAAACTGTGATGGAAGAAGGTCTCTTCGGCGACCAAGAAGCTTTTTCTTAAGCCTAGTGTTCCAGTAGTTCTTGATGTCATTGTCAGTTCTTCCTGGAAGCTGAGCTGCTATGATTGACCATCTATTCATATACATAATATATATTATGTTGAATTAGCTAGGATTAGACTTTTATAACTTTGGAAGATAAATTTGAACAAGGATTTAATGTATAATAATATATTATGATTCAATATTCGTGATATTAATAGTGTGCTAGTATCAAAGTATTTATAAAAATGTGAAGGTTTTGAACAACTCAACTAAGAATATGTATCATTATCAGATTTCATGCATAAATTATGTTTATGAAAATTAGAATTTTGAAGACTTATGTATACCTGCTGCCAATACTGATATAGAGGTTGCATATGATTCGGTCTTCTTCTTCTGAGAAGCCACCATGCTTAATATTTGGCCTGAGATAGTTCAGCCATCTTAGCCTGCAGCTTTTTCCACACCTCTTCAGGCCTGAAATATTAATCACTAACTAATTTGAGAAGCCAAATTCATGTATAATATATTTTTGTGCAACATATTTTTCTCATAATTATTTATCATTCTTTAAAATAACTGAATCCACAGAAAGACCTTAAATTCTACTCATCTCTCATTCAAATTAGAGTATCTTCAAAAAATTAGCTCATGATGTATGATAAATCACACTTTTATAAGCTTGGAAACTTAAGAAATCAAACTTTTTTTTACATAGATCTTATACTTTTCCTTATGAGCTAAAGAAAATCACAGACAATCAAAAGGAGTCAAAGAGTTCAAAAAAATTCTTAATCTTCTTAGCTTGAACTAGAAACCAACATGACCATCCATATATTCATTTTTCTTCAAAACATTAGAAAATAACATCAAAAAAGATTAACAGATTCATGGGATAAATATAATATCTATATAAAACTCAAGTTGTAGGTCTGATTACCAATTTTCTGAGGGAGAGCAATCCAGTTGTTGCCAGTTCCATGTTCTTCTATGTAAGACTTGAGCTTTGCATCCTCCTCAGGAGACCAAGGTCCTTTCTTCACATTAGCCTTGTCACAACATGGAGCCCTACCCATCTTTCTCTCTCTATCAAATCCTGTACCTTCTCTCTCTAATTAACAGCTTCTCTCTCTAATTAAACTCGCAGCTCACTTTCACAAAATCAATTAAGTCTAAGTTATGGAGAAGGAGAAGACTTCGGTCTGTGAGGAACAGAAGAAGGTGGCACGACCTTTATAGGGATTAAGACACACCACAGAAGAGAAGTGTGATATGATGAATGCATACGATGGGCCAAACTCCCGTTTAAAGAAAAATTAGGTTTCTTAGACCTTACTCTAAGAAAATAATTTAAAATTTATCATATACATGCTCCTCAAAAATATGATTTTTAATATTAATGTATACTATATGTTTTACTATTTTCTGACGGCAGTGTATTGAAAATGTTGCATAAATTTATTATTTTTTTAATTTCTAATTGTCTATATTATGTTTTATATAATATCTATAAACGGTGTTATACATAAGATGTGACGGGTCAATTTTTATATGGTTTTATAGAAGATATTGTTAAACTTATGTTGACTAATTGGTAATCATTTCTTTTATATATATATATATATATATATATATATATATATATTCTAACCTCCCCCTAAAATTTGGTAAAATGGATATTAATTTTTTTGTATTGGTAGTATTACAAAGTCCACCATGGTCAGCTTTCCGATTGGTGCCAGGGTTTATAAAATACATTTGTCTAATTACCAGTTAGAGGACCGACCAATCAAGTACTGCCGGCTGGATCTCATATATCACACGCTAGTTGAGGAGAAAAATTATTATATTTATTGGACATATTTCTTTACTTTAAAATTTATGATTTTTTTAATTTATGATAATAATAATAATCACAACAACTGATGTCCCATCAATAAATTTTTAACAAACACCGTGCAATTTTATAAGAGAGCTTTCAAATTGAAATACAAATATTTTTTGTTTTGATTTCAACAAATTTACAATCAAACAAATCATCATAAGACAAACCCGATAATGTCAAAATTGATTCAATCTGGGCTAAATCAAGTCGTTGAAGTATAATAGAAGGTGTTGGACCATCAATTGAATGATCAAGTTAACTTAAAATTTGACATATTTAAACGATCCTATGATTCTCAATTTTGTGGTCATTATAACACTTGATTCCTAAAAAAAATACATATAATCAAGGAGGATCAGCATGGATCTTCTGATCAGGTGATTAGAAAGTTACATGTCAATAGACTAAAATGTCCCTCTCCAAAAGGCTATAAATATGCCTCCACCCTTCATTAGGGGGGAAAGAATTAGAGAAGGAGAAGTGAAATTTTATAGCTTGTGAGTAACCATCAGTCTCTACAGTCACCGACCACCATTGATCGCCGCTAATCGTCGCCACTCGCTGTTGCCGGCCACTGGTCGTCTGTGACCTCCAAAACCTGTTTTGAAGAATTCTCGATGAGTAACCATCGACCACAATAGCCACCAACCACCTTCAACTACCGTCGAACATCGTTCTTCATCACCATTTGTCGCCACCAACCATCAACGGAAAGGGGACACAACTTGCAACCATTGTAGCCAAAGTACTTTATTTGTAACCAACAATTGTTGTTACAATTTCTAACTAAGACCTATGTGATCAACTACCGCAATTACATCCACATGGCTATAACGTTTATGGTCAATTATTGTTATTGTAACAACCAACTACAGCCTTTGTGGCCAACTAATGTTGTTACAATTTTCAACTATATATAACTTTTGTAGCCAACTACCACTATTTTAGCTATGGACTACAACCTTTATGACCAACCACTTTCTTCATAACAACTGAATAAAAACTTTGCAGTCATTTACGGCTAATATAGTTTTGAACTACGTCCTCTATGACTAATTCTTGCTATTGTGACCACCGACTACAATCTCAATTTATGGTCAATTATTGCCTTTTATAGCAATCGACTAAGTCTTTTGTGACCGACTATTATTACAGTTTTCAACTAAGGCTTATGTGACCAACTACTGCTATTACAGTCTCCAAGTATAATCTCTATGGTCAATTACTACTATTACAACCATCATCTAAACTGTTGTAACCAACTATTGCTATTATATTTAACCAAGCACTACACATTTGTTGTAACAAATTTATGACTATCATAACTAAACTATTATTGTACATATGTGATTATCAGCTTTTTATTTTTTATTTTCTAGTTTTGGAGAAGAGTTGACCTATGTACTTACAATTACATAGTAGACAGATTTGACTGGGCTTGGCCCCCTCATTTTTCTCTTTCTAGGTTTTTCATGTAAGAAAACTTGTTGTCTCCTCCTCCAACTTTTTTTATATCTATATGTGTTTAATTTTCATGCAACACTAAGATGTTAAATTATCACTCAATAATAAAACAACATTTTATACTAAACATACCACATAATATATATATGTATATATATATATATAACATCGCATCATAAATAAAACTTTTCATGTAAAAGTTTATGATATTAAAGTGTTATAAATGTAAATATTAAATTTTAGGTGTTTGATATATAAATTTTTAAGAAATATGTGCTATGTATATAAATTCCTCAAATGAAACATAAGTAGGCTCAACATTTGATATGGTTGTGTTTGGAGTAGCAATGTGGTGATGCACTGCACTTTCAGGTGTTTAACAAAACTATGTTTTGTCTGTTTTTTCAAAAAATTATTGTGGGAAGCTGCATTTTGCAACCCGACCTCGAGTATGAAGACGATCAGAAAATTATCATCTAATTTTTTGAAAATAACACTAAATTTATAATAGCCACAACAATTATTCGAACAAAACTTTTTTTTTTCTACAGCAGCATCATTTGACCTGCTTCTTCAAATAATTATAGCTATCCCAGACATACATATTCGATATATTCTATTGTAAATAACCTTATAGCAATGATTGATGTCGACATAAAAGATATTATTTTCGACCAATAATCTAAGATGATCAGATTATTATTTTGTGATTGTATGGGCACCAGATGAGCTCCATGCTTTTGTTAAGGTGAATAAATTAAGCCCAAACATTTATATCATAAGAATAACAGTTGCTTGAGAATGTCTCATCGCAATTTTTTTTCATAGCATTAACAATTCACATGCTCACTCACTAAAATGCTCTTTATTATAATTATCTATGATAAATTAATCCACTTGCAAATCTCATTGTATAGATTCATAGAAAAATAAGGTAACATTGGTCATTTATAGTCAAAGAAATTGATGTGCTCTTCCACAGCACAAGTAAAATTATTTGACAGATAATTATTGTTGTCTAACTGTTGATACATCCATGCATGATCATTGATCATATTGTTATATAAAATTTTGAACAATTTATAACATTCAAGGTTGTACAAAAGATAAGCATCTGCATGAACCTCAAGGAAATCTAATGGTGCAAAAGAGTACAGTTAAGGAGAGCCCACAAATGAAAGATCAATGGCCCATGGATGAAAGACTAAAGGTTCATCAGCAGAAGACTATGGGTTCAACGTCCAAAGGTTAAGTGTTTACTAGCGGAATATCGAAAGACCTATCTGACCAAGTACAACCCCCTTAAGTTGTGGTTAAATGTTGATCAAGCAAAGGTTGTCTGAACCAAAGACTAAAGCTTATCGAGCCGAGCGCCAACATAGAACTTCCTCTCATCATAACCTTACTCGAGGGAAAAATTTAACGCCATCGTCTACTTGACAGATCCCCATGAGATTCCTCATTTGGGCATAACTACATAAAGTATCGAAAGATCACCTCGTCAAGGAGCAATCTACCCAACGAATTGCGGTGATTCACCTTCTACACCCTATAGTCTAGCCTTGCTCTACTGACAAGAGATCTTTATCTAAGGATCAATAGTCGGCAACTAGACTAGCATAGCCACAAAACCAAGTTGATCGATTCAAGTATCGTTGACCAGAAGACAATCGAGGACCGACCAACAACCCTGTTATAACACAGTCGGACAAAAAGGTTTTGTCAAAATAAGACCAGCTGAGTTCAGCTGACTGTGATATAGGATGGTCAAACAGAAGATCTATATATGTAAAAAGACTAAAAATATCTTGTAACAACCCAATTAAAGTAAGAGAAAATTGGTAACTTTATATATTATACCTCATAACAGAGGAATCATTTTCTTAGACAAGAGTAATCAAGAATTCAAATTAATGTTCATTATTAATTGTGGGCTTCACTCAATGTCTCTCTTTTTCTCTCTCTCATTTAGCTCATTGTTACAACCTCGATGGCTAATCAACAACCCTAAAGCAACCATCTAACACCTACATAGCCAACTAATACCATAGCTTTCAACTAGATCATGTATGATAAACTGGAGCTACAACCACCTCCTACAATATTCATGAAAGATTACTGCCTCCAAAGTGACCGACTATGGTTTTTGTGCCCCGTTACAGCTCTTTGTTGAAATACTCTTGTACATCAACTTTGTAATTTTATCTTCTCTAATTTAGGAAAAGACTGGGCAAGTGTACTCACTATTACATAGTCGATTATTTCAACTAGGCTAGACCCCAAGGTTTTTTCTCCTTTTCAGGGTTTTTCACGTGAAAAATCAAGGTGTCTCCTTATGGTATTCTTTTTTTACATGTCTATGTAATAGACTTTCATACAATGCTAAGAAGCTAAATAATCACTCCCCCTTCATGAATCTTTCAAAGCGCATCAAAGATCCTTTGACAAAATGTTCTTAAGAATTTATTAAGATCATAGGATTTTTTCTATAATGAAAAACAAATTTTTTTGGCAATTTCACACACCATAAAATGAAGTTTACATGAGAAAGTATTATAGTTTCTTCTTTATATTAATAGAATTCCTCGAAGGATGGCCATTACTAAATGAACAAAAAATAATAATAGAATCTTCTATAACCATCTCTTATGACATTAATTCCATACTAACATTGATTTTTGAGGGAGTGAATAGAAGATATTAGTTACAATGAATGAGAATTTTATTAGGCTAAGAACTTCTAGGCTAAAAGTTTGTTCAAGCCATTAGCTAGAGAGAGATCAGAATGAGAAAACATTTCTACTACAAAAAAATAATTCTTAACTTTTTTTTTCATATACTAATGTATAGAGCATTTAAATTTTAAACTCTACGACATAACAACTAATTTAAACACAAAAAATAAATTTACAAGTTTGCTTAAAAATTCCATGAAAATAAGAACAGTATTTTGAAAAGATGAGATAAATATAGGAACTTGGAGCGAAAGGGGATGGGATATCATGAGAGGGTGAGAGGGAGGATTAGAGAATGGAAGCATATAAGGTTATGACAATTGATGGATTGGAAGGGAGGTAGGTGACCAATTTGGGGGTGAAGGAGGAGAATTCGAGGAAAGAAAATTAGGGATTAAGGTGGTGACAAGAGAGATAAGTAGACATGAGTAGTTGATGCAACTTTTATTGAAGAAATGGTTTTGGAGAAAGAAATGGGGAGCTAGTCCATGGAAGTGTATTTTTTTATAGCTTGATTTATGACTAATAGTGAGAATGTACAAATCATAAATATCATTGCATTATAATAGATTTTATAGATTGAACTGTCAACCAAACTTTTTTTTGACAAAATTACACTTTTATGAAAATAAATAACTAATACTATTGATTGATATTTAATTATGTTTGAATTGAAGATTTTCAAATAATATAAAAAAAAACAATCTAATGCACATTTAAGCCTCATATTTTTTTTATATCGTTGTATGAATTGACAGTTAACTATGTAAAATCATAATTGAGTATAGATTTAAGACAAATGAAGATTATAAAAAAAAGGGGTTAGATATTAGTTCAATTACTTTCAAATTTTCACTTTCTTTTTCGATATTACAATTAAGTTTTAGGGAGTGTATACATAGAATCAATCAATACTAAATTTTAGGCAATGTTTATTGATTTTCTTAGTATTGATCAAAGACTAATTATGAATTATGAGTCTTGATTTTTATTATTGTTTTTTGTATATTTTTCAAACTCTTTTATGCTATTTACTCATTTATTAGTTGCTCTTGCTTTGAATTTCTTCACAATGTAGTGCCAACATTTATATTTGGATAAAAAAATTGGATGTGAAAAAATTTGTTGGATTAAATCACTTTTGTTTGTGAAGATTGAAAATGATGGCCCCTATAGTGCATTAGGGTTAATTAGGTTGTTCCTTTGGCTAGAGAGAACTTTTCAACCATCTTTATCTAGGAAGGAAAATAAGTCACTTGAGAAGCCTTATAGTGTGTTTACCTTGAGCTTTCATAACAAAGTATTGATGAAAATCAATAAAAAGTATTGATGAAAGTCTCAAAAAAGGTGATGGTAATTACAAGAGTTCATACAAATATATAGTTATTTTGTATGACCAAAATCCTTAGTAATTAATTAGGTTGCATTCAATACCTTTCAAAATGAAAGAGGAGATCAATTGATGAGAACTACATGTTTTTAATAAAATTAACTTTAATTTAAGTAGCATGCTCTTCATGATTCAAAGTTTAAGGAAATGAAGCAAAGGAAAAAAATTAAAGTTAATGAAAATATAGAGGCCTTGCAATGAGAGGATCAACAAAAGATAGGGAGGCAAGAATAATTTTAGCCCAAGATCTAAAATTGCAAATATTAGTTAATTGTGGTCACCATAATACAAAAAAACAAAAAACCTAGTGGAGATGAAAAAGATAAATAGTTCAACATCATAGTTGTAATCTTGGATGACTATGAATTTATGAAACTCCTATTGTTGTTAAGCATGAATTGAAAGAAAATTGAACATTAGATTCATATTGCTCTTTGCAAAAAACTCCAAAAAAAAGTGGCTTTAAGAATTTTAGTTTTTAGATGGTGATTGAAAGCATATTGTGAAAAAAAACTATATATATATATATATATATATATATATATATATATATATATATATATATATATATATATATATATATATATAATATTTCATTAAAAAAATGCACTAATATGAATCAGTTTAAACGATTTTTTTTTTATCTTGATTAAGAAAAGTAAAAATTCGAGGCGATATTGTTCGATCGACGAGCTAATTAATTTGAATTTCAAAATTTCAACGCGAACGTTAACGAAGGCGTGGACAAATCTTAAACCGCGTATTAAAATTCAAATTTGCTTGTTGCTTGTAATTTCAGTACGGAATCTTTGTTCTACACCTTAGCAACAGTGACGCCATGGCTAGCTATACGTGTCATCATTAGAATCATTTTAAGATATATATTGGTGAAATAAAATTGATGGCAGGAGGGTAGTAGGTTGTCGTCTCAGTGTGGCGGTCGGTGGTGGTCAACGATAGTAGGCGGTGATCAACGGCTGTCAGGAGTGGTCGACGACGGTTAATAATGAATGACGTTGGTCGGTGGTGGTCAACGACAGTGGGCGGTAGTCGATAGCGGTAGACGGTAGACGGTAGGCATTTGGCGGTGGTCAATGGTAGTCGGTGGCTTTTGACGGTGGCAGGAGTAGTGTTGAACTTGGATTTCAGCTCATTCTCAAAGTTTTAAGTTTATTCTCAAACTTCAAGCACTTCTACCCCCTATGAGAGGGGTGGGGCTCTATTTTTAGTGTTATTGGTGCAATTGATGCAGAATTTGAATCATTTTGATCGGACAGTCCGCAAAGTTTCCTTCGATTAGACTGCATTTAATGAACATTTGAGTGTCTTAATGATGTCGGAATTGAGTGATCTTCAACTCGTTTGATTAGTCTTGTTGAGATGCTTGATTTAACTCCGAACTCGTCGAATTCGACATCTGTTTGATCTTTCAAATGTGTCAAAAAGACTTTCAAACATGGTTTGAAGGCTTGATCATGGCTCGATTTGGTTCAGATTAGATCAATGCTGGTACCATTAGGTTCGTCTTGTCAAACCATTCTGTTTGACTATAAATTTGTTGAAATTAAACTTTTGGATAATTGTTTATCAGAGTTTGAATACTTCTTACTCAAAAAATTGTCTCGAAATCTTTGGCATGCTTTGTGATTTATGCTAGATAATGATAATTTGATGATTGGTATTAATATATATAATAAATTTAAAATATTCAATTTAATTGGAAAAATATAAGGCATCTAAACATACAAGTACGACAAACAAAATACATTGAGCATGCTTATGATTGAAAAATGGTGCGCAATTCTAATGGTGTATGTATTCACATATGTAACACCTAAACTCTACTTCTTACATATATTGATCTATACCACCTAAAAATTTCATGTACTTTAAAAAGTATCATTATATTAATTTTTCTAATAGGTAAATACCCCTTTTCAATTATAAGTAGGATGGCATATATGTAACAGGTGAAATGTAGGTGTTATATATATAAATACGTAGGAATATATCTAGTGGTATTTATGTAAATCTTCCATTTTACTCAAAAGACTCGACATATATAGTTACGTGATTATATAGTATTGAAAATATGAGGGGAGATATTGATTGAATTTTCCTTCTATAATATGCAAGTTAATTAAATTAAAACCTAGTTGTGACAAATCCAAAAGTAGAAAGTCGGTAAAAAAATAGATATGATGACATTTACAGGATTTTAATTGATTTTAAAAAACAGCCGCTCTTTTACAAAATGAACCTGTGAAGGCAAGTTCTGGATAACTTTTGGAATTTTGAGCACCGTTCTTTTGAAATTGTCTATTTCATGTTTTAACAATTCCGACGTGAGTTGGAAGTCGTTGTCCATGAAAGAGTTTAATAATATGCACCCCAACAACAGTAATCGGAAACATTTCCATAGTGTTTTTTTTGTATATATATATATATATATATATATATATATAAATAAGAATATTGCTTCCAACATTTTGAATTTATTATTTTGAGGATTTGATTCCAAGATTTCATTTACCAACCCTGTATTGATGGATTATGATCTACGTATTTTGTGACGCCATAACGACACGATATGCCAACACTGATAATTTTTTTTTCCTAACGGCTTTAGTTATTACCAATGTGTTGGATCGTGGGTATTAACATCAATATTAACTAACGGTTATATTGCCTCGGTTATACACAAACCTGTCATTTGATGGGGTGTTAACCGGTGTCTTTTTTTAATAAACGACGGTTTTATCCGTCGGTAATAACTTAAATTATCGCTGGTCAAACAACGGTTCATGTTTAGGTTATTTGCTACGGTATGACTACGGAATTGTCGTCGGTTATCAACTCCAATTTTTTTTTCCCGGCGGTTTTTATTATGGTTAGCGCAATATGTCGTTGGTTATATTCAAATATTAATCGACGACTACTTGCCGTCGATTATCATTGAACCAATCTTCTGTTGGGGATTAACTGGCGCCTTTTTAAGTTAAGCGACAACAAATGTCATCGGTAATAGAATTAAGAACTAACAGATTGTAGGACGTGTATAAATCATCAGAAATAATCCTTCATACCGCTAAAATTGCGGCCCTCCCCTCCTGCCCTAATTCCTTCTCCCTCACTCCTCTATAACGAAGCCTCTCTAAATCCATCTCCTCTCCCCAAAAACCTCGAATTTCCCTCCCCTCTCTCTGTTTCATCCAAATCCATTGCCTTTGTCGTCTAACCCTCGGATACGGTCGTCATACGATCTAGCTAGGAACGCACCGACGTGATCGGGGCTAACAGTGACCGCAAACTCCCAATTTTCTCATCCTCCCTCTCCTGTCTTACCTCAAAGGATCAAGGAAGGAAACTCCTCTTCATTTGGTTTTTTTTTTATTTTCAATTATTTCCAAAAGTGAAGATAGGGTTTAAGGTTTAGCAAGCAAGACTAAGGAGTTGTCTGACAACAACTGGAATTTAATTTACTAGAATTTAGTAAATCCTATAAATCTGAATTTAGTAAATCCTGAAAGAGTTAAATCTCAGAAACTATTTGGCAATTTCATGACAAATTTTCCTTAAAGTTGCAACGCGCGAATTTAAATCCATCTATTCACTGGATTTTGTAAATCAAGGATTTAGGGGCAAATTTTGTGGAATCCAGATTCACCGCAACGTCAAATTTACTTCGTCCAAAATGACCGATTGACAAGATTTCGCTTAAATTCGGCCGAAATCCTTGCCTAAAGTCGTTGCCAGACACCCCCTAAATATTTTCCTATATTAGTTGGATTACATCAGGGAACTTCTTTAAGCCAATACAAGCTTGTTTTAATTATGAATGAACTTAATAGACATTTATAATAGGATTTACCTTGGTGTATGGGTTTCGCTTGTAACATCCTTCATAAGGATAAGACTAGAGAGAAAACTTAAGGGTTGTCTGGCAACAGATGCAATTTACGTTATTAGGATTTAGTAAACCCCCGTAAATCTAGATTTACTAAATCTTGAATGGTTTAAAGCCAGAAATCTTTGTGTCAACGGATTTACTGAATTTTTTAAATCTAATTGAATTGTTTAGCAATTTCAAAGAGAATTTGGGAAGTATTTATGATCGGGGGAGGCAATCGTAAACCCGCAAACTTAAATCTCAAGCCCCGCAAAGTTAAATCCACTGATTCACAGGATTTAGTAAATCCAGGATTTATGGCTGAATTCCACAAAAATCTGGATTTATCAAATCAATGGATTTTTTTCGTCCAAAATGACCGTCTGGCAAGATTTGGCTTAAAGGCCGTCTGAATCCCACTCTAAAGTCGTCGCTAGACAATCTCTTAAGGAAAAGTGATGCATTCATGCATGCCACAACCAAACCATTGTAGATTTCATAAAAACAAGAAATGTGGGTTGGGGTTTTATAATGAGCTTTGATATTTCAGTGAGAATTTGAAAAAATGATGAAAAATGGTGCTTGATTTGTAAATAGCAAAGTTTTGGTGCCCTCTATGTAATCACCCCAAAACTTAAATTATGGAGATTGACATTGGAGTCTAAAAGCCTTCGTTTAAGCAAATCTAGAACTGAATACATGAAATGTAATTTAAGTGGTAGTTGCACTAATGGCAGATGGGTGATCAAATTATTAAAAGGTGTGAACATTTTATATATCTTGATTCTCTTGTTCAAAGTGATGGTGATATTGATGAAGATGTGATTAGTGGATTTCAAGTTGGTTGGTTGAAGTGGAGGAATACATCTGACCTACTGTGAGATGGAAAATGTTGCTTGGACTTAAAAGAAAATTTTGTAAGATTGTGGTGAGACATGCAATGCTCTATTGGGCAGAAGGTTGGTCTTTAGATTAAGGGATTGTTTGGTTGAAAGCATGATTCAATTTGAATAGGATTTAATAAAATCTGCAAATCCAAAATTATCAAATCCTGAGATTTTTGGTTAAATCTTAAAAACTAATTTGTATGTAAGTTGATATTTTGGTGTAACTTAGTGTATGGCTATGAAATTGACTTAAAAATGATAATCACTCGGAAATTATTCTAAATTTGACTTGTGCAAGTAACTTAAATTAGAATGAATGCGTCGAGCTACAAGCTAAAATTTTGGATAAAGTTTATTTGGAAACTCATCATCTCTGCTCGAAATCGGGGTCATTTAACATCTTAGTAATGTTAGTCTTGTCGAAGATCATTAAACAGTTGAACATTGACTCGTAATTGATTAAGGTGTCTCCCTTAAATAGTGTATGTCACTGTAGTTACTCCAACAGTCTCACAGATATGTTTGTTTTATATTTTGTCTTCAAGTGAAAAGTCAATCACAAGCCACATACAAATCATTACTTTACATGTGTAGAGAAAATATGAATGAAATATACTCGTAAATGAGTCGGTGCAGCTATAGTGACAAACAAGATTGTAAATATAATATTGATAAATATTCTCCAATTATTGATGTTCAACAGCCCTAACAGCCTCAATAGGCTATTAACATCCTGATTTCAAGCTTAATTGTCGCCAGCTCTAAGAAATTCGAATCAAAGTTAAGATCAGTCAAATTTTTAGTGCTAATTGTTGTTTCGTATTAAGAAAATGTAGTTCTAACGGTTTATTTAGACTTCATGATGTTTACTTCTAATATTTTGTGCAACTGTAGCTACTCCAACCCTATCACGGGCATATTTGTTTCTTATTTTGTTTTCAATTGTAAAGTCAATCATAGAGCTAAACATTCTCGTTATAGCAGCTCCTTGAGTGATTGACTGCACTCCTGGAAATATGTTCTTAGAAGGAAGTACTTCATATGATGCATCGGTTTTCACTACATTTTTTAGTGTGAAGTCTAATTTTCACAGCATGAATGAAAATTTAATTCGAAATCGGATTTTTTAGTATTAAGATAAAAATTCACATCAAAATCTAATTTATTCCCGTAATTCTCATTTGGCAATGCAATTTAAATTTCGATATGAATTATCATTTTAAAACTGATAACTTAGATTTCGATATGAATTTTCATTTTAGAACGACACACAACCGACAATTTTGCCTTCTTCAAAAAATCGACAAGCATGACAATTTTCCGACGTCTATATCTTTACATTTATCAATGAAAGAACCGTCGGTTATATTAACCGACAATTACCGACAACTCGAATCTCGAAATAAATTACGACAGTAAATCGTCGAATAATCGTCGACACATTTATATCATTGAAATATCGATCGATTTTGACAATTAACATTTTACCTACGAGCTTAAAACCGTCGGGAACTCTAAAAGCGCCGGTTTTTCATATCATGACCGACAGATTGTGACCTTCAGAAAAAACCTAAATTCTTGTAGTGATATATATATAGAGAGAGACAGACACACACACACACATAAATATTTTTACATTTATATTTTATTGGTGTTTTTCACTCCTCTCTCTTTCTCTAAACCAGAGCTTGAATCCTCGTCTGCCAGTGCTCATGAAAGATAAAATTAAGACACATATCAACCCCCATGTTGAAACCTCTTGTTGATCACCAACCCTCATGATATTTGCTAGTTTTCTCTTAAAAAGGTCTTAAATTGTATATCCCACATTTCACCCTTCAATAATTTTTACAGATCATCCAACAAAGAAATTCATTTATATGATACTTATCAAGATAAACACCAACTTTTGATTACCTCACCAACTATTTTTTTTCTAATCTCCTCATCTGCACATGACAAAATGAATAAGAAGAATATAACAAGCAATGCATTTTAACATCATGAAATCATTTCCTTATATTATAATAAAATGTGATATAACAAGTTTGTAGATTTTTGAAAAAATTGTGGTGGTTAATAAACTTTCATCATGAGTTAGGTAGGTGGTGGTAAGTTCATTCAATCTAAATTGAAGATGCTCCAGCACTATTACTAGACAAAAATAGCATTGAAGGATTAAAACAAAATTAGATAGATTGAAGATAAATACGATATAATATACATACATATATGTGTGTGTGTGTCTGTGTGTGTGTCGCTCGCAGTGACTTTTTGGTAGTACAACCTAGCGTAAGTCTCTTAGGGTCACGGGTTCGATCTAGCTTATGTGCATATATTTTATAGTGTGTGATCGAGTGGTTAGACACATGAGAGTGGTTGGGGGCTCATATAATAGTCTCGGGTCATTCTTTTAATATATATATATATATATATATGTAATAAAAATCCATAAAACTAAATTCAAATAGTTAAGATATGTGTAATAATAATTAATAAAAAAAAAATATTTAGACTTTTGCATTTTCTTCCTTGTGGGCAAGCAAAATGCATCAGACTTGTTTTAGAAGAAATTGTGTGTCAAGTCACTAATTTAGTTAAGATAAACTCTCCTCTTCTAATTAACAACTATATGTTAACTATCACCAACCAAATTTATGATGTAATAGACGATTTATTAGCTCCTATATATAAATATATGAATGCAACATGAAAGATTTAGATCATTTAATTTGGACAGGGCTACATGATTTCCTCTTACCATGATTTCTTTATTGATTAGTGGCAATGAAGGTCAACAAGGGCGTAACCCGATTCATAAACAAAAGCCCCAACAGCTCATTAATCAATCATAAAATAATCATTAATAATTGGCCAATTTGCATTTCAACTACTGTCAAGCAGCCCAATTAATCCTGCATCAAACTAATTAAGCTATCTTGTTACATAACACACGCATTAGAAAAAAATAGGCATGATTATTCCCTCTTTTAATTTTATTTTTTTTTAATTTTTTTATATTTTCTATAATCATCAAAATTGACTTTAATTTTACATCGTTCATATAATTTTATTTATAAAATGTAAATTATTTGTGATTGACTTTTAAATTCTTTTATTAAAAAATATTTATTCATCAAAAGTAGAATGATTAGATCTATATATAATGCATAAACTCGTCTATAATATTTAACTGATTACAATCATGGTATTAAATATCGAATTATTCATATGACTCAATTTTACATAAATAAATTATAATATTCTTCTCTTGCAATTGAAAAGCATTCATCAGAATATATTTAATGCATGTAATTCATTGAAATATATATATATACATACATATATATATATATATATATATATATATATATATATATATATATATATATATATATATATATATATATATATATATATATATATATAGTAATAATTATTAAATAGCTTAATTAATTTAATATTTACCAATTTTATGTAAAATAAAATAAAATATAACAATAATGTGCAATCTTGTAAAATATCTATTATAATATATATTGAATGTGGATCCCCTTGAACCTCCAACAAATTATGATAGCATGATTCAAAAGAATATTTCATTGCCAATTATTCTACCAAAAAGAAGAGAGAGAGCGGGAAAGAGAGAGGGAGAGAGAGAGAGAGAGAGAGAGAGAGAGAGACTGAGGGAAAATAAACTCCTGATATTTGTTGGAAAAGTGGAGGGGGGATTTGCATTATTTTAAGGAGGCAAGGAAGAAAACCCCAAAAGAGAGGGTGCAAAAAAATTCAAAATTTACGTTGAAGGCAAACCTTGCATTGACCTTAGCATGGCCACCACCACCTTTTATAAAGTTAAGAAAAAAAAGATAGAATAAAAGAATAAAATACATAAAGTGGATATACTATGAGATATAAACCAGCAAGGAAAGGGGTGAAGGGCTTGGCAATCTTTCTATTTGTCTTCTCTTCTAATTGGAATCTCATTAAGGTGGTGTATTTCATCAGCACCAAGACCAATGTCAAGGCTTGGAAATTGCCCGGTCTAGATAAGATCAAGTAGTGTAGTGGGGATCCTTAAACAGCTTTAAATTATTTCTTTTGGAGTTTTGCTTTTGAAAGATTGAAGGAGTTTGTGTTCTTATTGGGATCCAATGAATATATCACAATTTACGAGTTATTTCACTATTTTTATACGTATAGCACTAGGGTTGAGGGTGGCAAAATATGTTATCCTAGCTTTATAAAAGTCTAGTATAAAAAAGCGATGTTGGCTAGCTTTATTTGGCTAGATTAATATTATTTCAATAGTTTTCTTGTTCTTACGTTGATCCCAGCTTAGTTCTATGGGTATCAAAATATGTCAGTGGGTCGAGTTCAAATTTATTCAAAAAACATGAGTTGATTCATGCTAATATAACATATCACCTAATGTATCACTATGAGAAAAGGATTACGGCACAAAAAAATGATGGTAGTTGATAATCATTGATATGGTGTAGAGATTCGGGTATTATTTAAGTAAATCTAAAGTTTTTTTATGTTAGATATATATTAATTAGGCAATTAGAAATAGAGCGCCCAAAACATTGTTATTTAAAAATCAAGCACTCTTTTTCATCCTTTTTTTTTTCCGAAGTCTCAAACTATCAAAATTCATGATAGAAAAATCTTGTTTCTTAATTTTCATTTTTATCAAATTCTCAATAGTTTGATCGTGGCATGCCTAAATGCATCAATTCAGTAGTTGAAAAAATTACCTTAGTGCTTGATTTGTGAATATTAATATTTATGGTGATCTCTTTGTAATTATCCCTTATAAGGGGCAATTATATAAAGAGTACCCAAAACATTTGTGTGGCATATATTTATTAAAATATATAATTAAGCTCTAATGCTTTAATGTATCTATAGTATTCTTTTTAATGATGCTGTATTTTTTTTGTTCACATCTTGTCTTCTTTAACGAAAAAAAGAAAAATGTCTCACAAGAGTAACCCTAATTTCCTTTTTTTTTAGGGAAATGCATCTACAATTGCAAGGGCTCAGGACTAGCTAGCAAGATACAAATCCTACAAGTAATTATTTATATAGCTTCATATAAAGAAAGCTTTTTAACTATTTATTTCTATTTTTAAATTCACTTTTATATATTTTTAATTATTATAAAAGTATTTGATTCATAAAAAAAAATTAAAAATTAAGTACTCATTCGTGCATGAAATTTTGCTTAAAAAAACTATTAGAACCAGTCAAACATTTACCACATCAAAAGCTCATGAGAATTTGGTGTGCATGCATGGGAAGAAAAAACATGATAGGTCTGATTGTATATTAAGAATTCTACCATCTTGTTTGTTCATGGTTGTTGAGGAGGGTGCATCAGGAGTCCGGACTCCGGACTCTAATTATATTTCGTCACGTTTAAAAATATCGAGTAAGCTACTAAATAAAAAGCAATATCATCTTTAAATCCCTGGGAGGGCATGTGCGACATTATTTATATTTTCTTAAAATATGATTTTCACTAAAAATAAATAATTTATGCCCCCTCTAAATTTCTTAAATAGTTAATTTTTATCCCAATTTACAAAAAAAAAAAAAAAAAACTCCACCTGTATTCAAAATGAGCATTTTCTTGAAGCTCTTAAAAGATTGATCAATTTCCAAACTTCTTTAATATATATATATATATATATATATATATTCAAATTTGTTTAATAGTCTAACATAAAATAAAAAGTATAAACAGACTTTATACAATTGTCAGCTATGTACAGATAGATGCTGTTGAAGCATAAAGTTGTCATGACTACTGCTCCAAGCTATAAAATTTCACTTAAAGCTTAGACAGCAAGAAATGTTTGGTGGAAAGAGCGCGAATTCCCGGCTAAGAGTAAAAAGTCTCCCTCCTATCGAGAACATTCAATATTCTTGTTTGGATACAGCCTTTAATCTAATTTTTACTATAAAAAAAAATGATTTTCTGCTGTACAGATAGTATTATTAAATAATGATTAGGAGGAATGCCACAGTTAAAAGTAATCATGCCTCTTTAATATGGATTTAAGAAAAATGAACATCGATAATTTCCAAGTCTTAACGAATTAGTTTCCAGGAAAACAAGTAGAAATCAACCGGAAGAAATTTACAGATGTCAAGAGCTTTCTATGCCACATAAGCTCCTTGAAAATGTTTCGAAAAAACTATTTATATTATGAACAAATATCCCAACAAAACAACAAGATTATCTGGCGAACCAAAATTCGCTAAATAAGAAAAAAAAAATCAAACGAAATCTATCATCTATTAATAAAATGAATAAACCAACGTAGCAATCTATTTACATGTATCGAATCAATAGAATTTTGATAAATCATTAGCATTAGAATTGATAATTATACCATGTACTGTAAGATTTGTATACCATTATCGTAGAAAGAAGTAATTGGATGATGTTTATATCAAGAATATACATTTAGGCGGTAGACATAACTGCCCTAATCTTACTTTGTGCATTTGATCAATATTCACATTTTATTGATACTATGTTAGACCAGCGGCTATGACACTGTTCGCCTCGTGCTCCACTAAATCAAAGTCAAGCTCGCCAAAATAGTTTGAAGAATTATATTAAACGTAAGACTAAAAGGGATATTTAATCATTTATTAGTTATAATGATGGGATATTAATAAGATTTAATATAATTAGTGTTAGGTTATGTGTGTAATTGTTGGTTTGAATTTAGAGTTAGGGTTAGGTTAAATGGGAAGCCAATGACCGGATCACAACATACATGGTTTTGCCTTCTTGACCGAAACTCGCGAACAAGATCGCGACATACAGGAATTCTACGTCGTCTGATTGAACCTTGCTATACAGTCACAAGTTAGCTGAGAAACCAATGACTGAATCAGTACGTAAATAAGTGGGTCAACCCAGCCTAACTTGAGGGTTACCCCAAGAAGTTTGTGTCAAACCTTGTAATCAGGAACGCATAATGTCTAAATATTGTGTTGTCTGACCGAATCTCGTGATACAATCACGAGCTAGCTGAGAAGCCAACAAAAGGATCACAACATATATAAGTTATGTGTAGCCAACAAAAGGATCACAGCATATATAAGTTATGTGTACCATAACTTAACTGATCTGACATCCTCCCCTTCTCTTCGAGATTTCGCAGTAGCACGTCTCCATCATGACTGGATCTAGAGATAGACTAGATTTGAGCTCGTTGGGAAGCCAAAGACAGGATCGTTGTGTACGGGATTTTCGCCTTTATGATCAAAAAATCATTTTGAGAGTAATGACAAACAAGGAAGTGGATGCTACATAAAAGAAATTAGAGGGAGATGTAAGTCAAATCAAATATGAGATGGAGGTGCATTTCTCGGTCATAGAGTAGCTTTTCTCATTAATAAAGGGGAGATTCATGATACTGAAAGAAATGATGTAGATTATCGTGGAGTTTCACAAAAATTCACCACGGGATCGAGGGTGACGTCCAGAGCAGATGCGAGTTGCAGCAATCCAAAAGATTTTTGTGGCATCAGCGTAGTGTCGCTACCTAAGAAAGATCTGGAGCCAGTGGATCGAGCGAAGGAATCATGAGTGAACTCAAGTGACAACACTTAAAAGGAATAGCGCAACATTCGAATGACTGGAACAAACGAAGGCAATCGAGATCGAATGAAGGAGTCTGAGCAGCAACATCTAGAATGAATTGCACATCTAAAGGTTTGGAATGAGCTGTAGCAAAAAGAACAAGACAGGGTGCAATTCGAGGCTAAAGAAGGTCGATTCAAAAGATTTCAGCCTGGAATAGGAAAGCACGATGGGTGGGATTCAAATGAAGGGCTGCATCAAACTGCGCAAATGCCTTTTACAATTGTAGCCTTTCAGGCGAAAGGCAATTCAGGAGCCTATAGGGACGGGGAAGCTATTTATGGGGGTAAGGAAGGGAACTCAACCCTCGCTTCATACGTGGAATGAGTTTTGGTCGAGAAAATTGAGGAAGAGACCCATGCATAAGGAAGCTGAAGATGTTGATAGAAGGAAATAATGTCTATGGTTGGGTTTATCACATGTAGAGATATTTTGCAATTAATGGGTTGATGAGAGAAGAAAATTTGTTGGTAACGGCCGTGAATTTGGAAGGGAAAACTCTAGCATGATGTCATGGAGAGAACAATGTCAGTCAATCAAAACATGAGAATAATTCAAAAACTGATTATTGAGGCGTACAAAACTATACGGGAAGTGGATGTACACAAGCAGTTTTTTGCATTGATCAAGGAAGATCTTTCATGAACTATAGAGAAAATTTTGAGATGTTATTCAGGATATCTTTGGAACACCTCATTGACCATTTGAGGTTGTTGACAATCGGTGAATCCATCAAAGGTAGTGGCTTTGTTGGACTGGCCACTATCAAAGCTATTGAAGGAGTTGAGAGAATTTTTTAAACTTACAAAATACTACTAGAAGTTTGTGAAGGGAACAGTTCGATTGCATGGCCATTGACGAAGCAATTGAATAATGATAACTATTAGTGGGGGGAAGCTGCAACCAAGGCTTTTGAAAAGTTAAAGAAGATCATGATAAGTTTACTAGTATTGACAGTACCTAATTTTATTCAACTACTCATTGTAGAAATTGATGCCTCGGGCTATTGGCTAGGCGTAGCCCTCATGCAGTGTGAAAGACCCATCATTTATTTAACTCAAGTGTTGATGGTGTGAGTAAGACTTAAATCAATTTATGAATGGGAGCCATATGACTTAATCCAGCTAAAGTTTTATCTCTTCCACCTCATAAACAAGATGTATTTTAGGAGGGGGTGATGTTAGATTGGTGCCTACGACACCGTTTGCCTTGTGCCCCACCAACCAACGTTAAGCTCGCCAAAATATTTTTAAAACTTATGTTAAACGTAAAACTAAATGGGCAATTTTCTCATTTATTAGTTAATATTGTGTGGGTAAAAATAGAATTTAATATGTTTAGGATAAAGTTATGTTCATGATTGTTGTTTTGAATAAAGGATTAGGGTTTTTAAGATATCACTTACCTCTCAAAGTACAGGCATTTATCCTTTATGTATTCGAGCTTGTATTGTTTTGATTTGATACCGTCATAGTAGAATCCATTATTATTGTCTTAATTTCTATGAAAATTTGTCTCATTCCTATCATACTATTGTAATCATCATCAACAACAATAACATTAGCCATAATCTCAATAAAATAAAAATTTTTAAATAAATTAAAAAAAACACCATTACTTTAAAGATTGACTTAAACTTCCAAACTTTCTCAATAATATACTTATTTCATATAATAATCCACACAACAAATAATAAAAATCTCTTGACCTTTTCAAGAGTCCACTTGTTTGACTTTGCTAAACCCTGGCATAAGAAAAGAGAAGCATTCATGACCTAATTATATGTGTGAGTTGGTAATCCGTTGCATCATCTTTTACATAAAAATCAACAGCATTCCAAAATATTATGTCATATGTACGATAAAAATAAGATGAATATATAAATAAAATAAAATAAAATATTATTGAGGACCAGACTTCAGTTCTAGAACCACAGCACAGGGTAGTCAATCTTGATCATGAAGTAGCTGAACTGCAGGTTATTGTTGATGACTTCTTCCATGCAGAAAGATCCAAATCTAATAAACCCAAGTTCAGTGTCAACTAATACTTCTATATCTATAACAATTTCACATTCACACATAAATCATGGTTTCTAAATGCAAGTGAATTGGTTTAAAAGTCTAATTAGCATAAAAAACTGACATAGCATTGTAATCATCTCATATGCATAAAGTTCACTACGACTGAGTTGAGTTCTAGTGAGTACTCCACACCCCACGCAAATTTTATTTTCAGCTCGAGCAAAACATTTGCACCGAAAATAAGCAATTCTGATCCTATTTTTGAACTAATTCAAGTTCTGTTTTCGAGCAAAATATAAACCGTGTTGTGCTATGTGAGAGAGAACATATGCATGCACAATGTATATTTTCATATGTATTGAATCGACTTCGCATTGAATTGAACAAAATTTAAGTGAATTAAATTCAAGCAACAACCAGGTGAGTTTTGAATTGCATAACAATGTTTTTATTATTGCTGGTTTCTTTAAGTTATATTATTATCCTCAATAAAGGAAAACTTGACTTGATAAATATCTTATATTCCTACACAATAAAAAAAGTGAAACCTAATCCATGAGGCCCCTGCAAATATCAAATATGTTAAGGGTTGACGCGCACTCTTGCCCTGCATCACAGATATTATTTCATGACTTGAACCATAACCTCAAAGTCCCAATGGAGACAATTTAACTAATGCTCTAGGCCCACTCTCTGAAATTTATAACACAATATATACTCAAATTAAACTATAATTTTTTGAGTTGACAAAATAAAAGCAAGTCATGTTAACCTAACTTCAAATCATAGCACAAGAATCAATAGCTGAACCTAACAAATACTTTACCAACAACAGTAAAATATGCAAAAAAAAATGAAGAACAGCAAACTACAGTGGAATTGAAGTACTCAATTCTCCATAGTTACATGTCTGCCCAAATGAAACCCTGCCCATGAAAATTTAACTCAGTGGGACATAAAAACCTAAAAGAATTTACAGTACAAACTCCTAAAAGGTCAGACATTAAATTATCTGCTGCTTTAATAGAGGTTGGATTGACTTTGTTTTGTAGTGTTAAGTGTACTGTGATAGAGGACAAAGCTAGTATAATTCCAGTGGTTTTGTTGGGTCTTCATTAAGATAGGTTTTTGGGAAACAAAATAAAGATTAGTTTGCATCATAGCGCTTTCCTAAACTCCATCTGTACAAAAATATCATTTAATCGGGATAATGATTGATTGGATGGGAAAAAAAAGAGATGCAGTTAGGGTTGTGCATAGCATTTCTTATATTTTGGATTACTATGAATTTATAAAGCTGAAGCTTTGATTCCAAAAGTTCGTGTTCTTTATATCAAGGTAAAAGAGGTGTTTCATTATTGAGATAATTAAATGTGCAACACTCAAAACATTGTTATTTATAAAACCAGCACCCAAGTTTTTCAAACTACCACAGTGATGCTAGATTTGTAAATAGCAATGTTTTGAGTGCTGTGTATGAAATTGCCTCTTCTTTATAATAATTGAAACTGTATCTTGCAAAAAGATGTTTCGCAAAGCTCGCGCTAATATCAGAGTGGATACGAACTAGCAGTTAAACAATCCAAGGAAAAGTAAATTCAGTGAAATTTAAGAAAGGAAGAAGAAACAATAAAAAGGGACTATTCTGCAACACACAAAAAAACAGAAAATATATTTCACGTTGATTTTGTTAAGGCATGCATAGCACACTCAACAGACAAGGTGGCGAAGAATATCACTATAGGTGGAAAATTCCAAGGTGCAATGAATATCAACATCAGTGAGTTCAAGCCGAAATACCCAGATTTTCTCCATCAACTAATGATCAATGAAATCATTCCTAGTAATTATTGCAAAAGGTTCTCATACTTCACAACAGCCCTGGAGAAAAAGAAAAAAACAGATGTCAGAAAAGAACTATCATATAGAAAGCACAAGTAAAAAATTAAAAAAATAAAAAACAACTTTACCAGGATTACAGTTCCGTAAAGTGGGAATGGTATTTCATTGTACAATATTATACAAAACAGAGGGTTGTATGCAGCGCATGAAATATAAACATGTAAAAATCATAGATACCATTCCAAAAGAAGATGAGATCATTAATGTTAGGAATTAATGAATATTATTGTTATGATGATTCGGATGATATAGGTGAATTTGATAATGATGACAACATCATGAATGAAATCGATCAAAATCATGCTCAAAATAAATTTTCCTACGTAGATGCTCACGAAATTAAACTAATAACATTGACTCCATAGTGAATAATAAAACTTTTGAAGGTACACAGTCGGCTTTTATGTTTGTCGAGCATCTTCCACATATAAGCTAACAATACGATTTTCTTGATTGTGCCATAATAATTGACGTAGAAATTGATGAAGCTTGAGATGTGGGTCTAAGAAATTGATCATACCAAGCTACTATATTTACTGGAGACCAGTTAATGCAAAATTGATTAAAAAAAATCACTTGGTGATGTAAGGAAAGTGGATGAACCTGATGCAGCTGAGTCAGAAATAAAGGATCTAAGGATTAAATCAAGTATGAGATCAGGTGAGTGGGACATTAGCAGGCGCAACCAAAATCATAGTACATATTAACGAGATAGCAAAAGTGAGCATAAGCTTATGTAATTTACAGTTGTACATGCCGCAGAATCCCACCAGATCAGAATTGGGCAGTTGGTTGTGATTAACCTTTAGAGCCATTTACATACATAGCACAAAAGTCTTATGTATTTACATATCTCACACCTAAACTTTCATATTTACACATATATCACTCAAATCCGTAATATCACATCAAAAATAGCATTATTACCACTTTTTAAAAGTAAACTACGCCTTTTCATGCATAGGTTTAAAGCACCAAAATGTTATGTATGTAAATATGAAAATTTAGATGTGAGATATGTAAATACATAAGAATTGTGTACTACTTATGTAAAATTTCCATAAAATGTATCGACAAGGAATGAAGATGGAAGGCATAGGAGAAAAGTTTGCAATGCTAAAAGATACAAAAGCCATGACAATTGCTTGTGTGTGCAAGTATAAAGCCTAAATGAAACCAGTGTCAAACAAGGAAGCATAAGATGTGATCGTGAACGCTGCCAAATGACAACCTATGAAGACATAGGCACATAATAAACACGAAACTAAGAGGATCAAACTTATGGACCCAACCACATAAGAAAGAAAAGGGCAAGAAAGAGCCTAGGCATAAAGAGGTGAGGAGCTCCTAAAATCTTCAAGTAAATAAATATTAGAGGTGAAACTCAAGTGCTTTCTTAAAGGAACACTAACTCTTCAGATCTCATTCCTCGTCTTTTTTTTAGGAACTCTCATTCCTACCACTATATGTTCTACGTCACTCAAAATCTCTCCTTAGAACATAATTTCTTGAAACAGTGTGAATTAGGAATGTTTTTTCCATATTATATTTTGAATATCTTGTTTTCATCCTACTGTTAGGTAGCACCAAGCATTCTTTTTAAACCAAAAGGTGTATCCTCCTAATAAAATATTCCTTCATTGGTAATAAAATTCACCTTTTTCTCTTCTTTTGTATCATCCTTAATGATAGAATGTGTTCCTTAAATTGAGAATTGAATAGCGAGTGAAAGAATCGACTATTATGTTAATATGTCGCATAGGGTAAGAATCCTTTATGCATGTCATTGACTTTCTTAAAATCCATACACATCCCAAACTTTCCATTAGCTTTTTTAGCCATCACCACACTTAATATCCACTTATGATATTGCATCTCAAATAAATCTGGACTAGAGATGTTGTTATACTTCTCTCATTACAACTTTTATCTCGTCCAAAGGTCTTTGTTCTTTTACATAATAGTCGAAATGCTTTCATTTATATTCAACCAAGGCTAGTTTTTTTTTTATTATTGGAGCTTTCATCATAGCTAAAAAATTTTCTTTTCTTCCACTTAAAGTTGGATTTCTTTCATTTATATTCAACATGTGGCTATTGAAGTTGATGCCCGCACCCGGCATCTCAAATGGCTCCTAATCAAAAACATTAAGTTTGGATATAAACTAAAAATAATTTGGGAATGGAAAATATCTTGACACAGAGATTTGATGGGATTTTTGCTAAACAGGCTTCCCCGGTTGCTAGCACCTCAAAGACTTACCCTACTTCACCCTTTGCTCGGTGGTGTTATACAGTTATGCTCCACAAAATTCAAATGGCAATTTTGTGATTGAATCATGTCACCCCAAATAATGTTGATGTCATTGAAAAAAAGAAAATTACTGTAGACACTACAACATGGAAGGAATTAAAAAATAGCCTCCAAAAGTTACAAGCAAATGATGCTCACACGGTCATGACGTCAACATACTGAACCTCATATGCATCATTACTGGTGAGTTTAGTTATCTCATCTCCGTAGATAGAAGATAAGTCAAAAACTACAAGAGTCAAAATAGATCTGATTGTTTGAGCAATATTTCAAAATGTACTAGAGCTTCCAATCAGTGAAGAGTTGAATTACATTCTTATAATTTTTAGATAATGCCTATGTATGTAGCCCTCAAAGTCTTCGTTACTCTAAGGGTAATGAAATGGCTACTCAACAAGTACGATATTCCCCAATCAACACGACAATTCCAATTCATGTTCAAGATTATGTGTGATACTCTAAATTTGTTCAAATCTTAGAAACAATCTCCTTCATAACTGTAAACAAATGCATCAATGTTGTGGCATTTGGATAATGGAGCAAAACTCTTAAAAAGCCTTTAAGGAGACCTTTCGAGTAAACTCTCAGGAAGAAATCCCCTCAAGAATTCAATATTCTCTCAAGCATCAATAATAAATCAGATTTCCTCCTAAATCATAATTGTGGGTCTAAATTATATTTTATAATGTGTTATTTATAATTGTGGGTCGAGATGAATTTCTAATATCTGTGCTATGAAAAGACAACAAAACATGGCGTAGCACAACAAAATAAGGGAAGCGTACTAAAGCGGGAGCATCTCACAGGCCTCCTACGATCCCGCCTTTGGATTTCAGTGAATTCCGTTGTGACATTTTTGTGGTTTCCAGGTTTCAAAGTCCAGCCAAAATGAACTATAATTAATATTTCCTCTTTTTTTTTTCTAAAATGATATCCCATACTTAATGTAAAATGTGTTATTCCGATGCAATAATTATAGCAGAAAAATGTTTGATATGATTGCTGTCATCTATTAAATTAATCATGAAGGCTCAGTTTTTTATCAGAGGATCCATAGTACTATAAACGCAGCTTTTAAAACACAATTAACAACATGAGATAACATACGTAATATATAGCTTGAGTCATAGTTTTTTCTTTCCTCTCTGAACGATCAGTTTTATTCTCTAACTCGTCCAATATATTCTCATCTCTTCAGATAATGCATATTTCCTCTCAGTTGTCTACGATGAATGTATGTCACTGAACTAAACCACTATTAATCTGATATTTGTCATTCTTGTAGTGAACTTTTATTTTTCAACCCCCTCAAAGAGTAAATAGGGCCTAGTTCTCTCCAAATATAGAATTCTAAAATGCATGTGCTCATATCAACTAGAGATTAGGTGTTCTTACACTGTTCACACGAGTTCTTGATTGAATCTACTTCCATCCCCATACCAATTCCCTGCCTTAAGATCTAAATATCAATTTTAGATTGAAATTAAGGCTAAGCATCCAAATTAATAGAGAGTCCTCTTCAAAAAATAATAGAGATAATTATGTCCTGTAAAGAGTTGCGTACACGAGATATCTCGAATCCATATCCAAATAAAATATAGCACAACATCAAGAAAATTTTAGTTAAGATAAATTTAATCAATCTCAACAAAAGAAAGTCCTAAGTCATCTTATTTACATATAGATGAAGTCCAAAGAAAAAGGGTGGTTTTCCTTAGCGATCAGCTCCCAGAAATCTGCATCAAATATGTGCATTTTATAAACCCTTTTAAGTTCTTTTATAAAATTGCCACACCTTATGGATTCACCATTCACTTGATAATGCATGCTTGAACATATGAATGTGGTCGGACATGTAAAAATGTCAAAATGCTCTTACTAGGTTCTTTATGTATGTTTCTTCATTGTGGTTCTAAATCCTAGTTTATGCATTCTAATGCCAAATTTGGTATACTATGCCAAATCAAACCGAGTTAAACACACGCACGCTCATACGCACACGGATCAACATAATTATGCTAAGCAATGAAATGTGATGGAATAGCGTGCGTGCACACACAAATCAACATAATTATGCTAAGCAATGAAATGTGGTGGAATGGCAAGTGGCCTGATAACATTCAACAGACATCAACATAATTATGCTAAGCAATGAAATGTGGTCGAAGGACACCCGCACACCTATCAACATAATTATGCTAAGCAATGAAATGTGGTAGAATGGCAAGTGGATTGATAACATTCAACAGATATCAACACAAGCAGAAACTAGATGACAAGCTGGAGCAACGAAGCAAAGATAATGATAGAATTATGATACTTCATAGCTGAGAAGAGATGAATTCAATTTGATCTAGAAAAAAAAAAGATAAAAAAAGAGACTGAGAAAGAGGGGATAAATGAATGTCTTATGAGGAAGGAGGCAGCAGTAAAAAGAGGCAAAAAATGTAATCCTAGGAAAAAGAAAAAAAAATTGATTCAAAAAAACAAATGCTAAAGAAATGCAATATCTTTATTCAATCATCAACTCACATGAACCACAATCTAAGATCTTCCATGTATAATACTAGCACACGCCATAAAATAACTGTTTTATGAAAATCTATGGGAATCCTTGTAAATACAGAAAACAAAGGTTACACATAGGGTTCTAATCGAGTCGAGTCGAGCCTTGTATATCATGGATCAAACTTGGCTTGGTATAATTATAGGTTGTTCATGTCCGGCTTGAGCTTGTGTCGAGCTTTATATATTGTCAAGCTTCACTTGTTTAAATTTTTCAATGTTTAAACTTGATTTGTACTTGATTTGCTTATGTCAAATCAAGTATTCAAACGAGCTAAAATTCATACGAGTATCTAGATTTTTATATAAAAAATTCAAAAAATAATTTTAGAAATCTGATTGCATTTACTAATTTATCGATTATAAACTCAATAAAAATGAAATGTATGAAATGTAGCTCATGAACCATAATCATATGAGATGTAATCTCTCATATTTTAGTATGATCATACTTTCAAGTCTATACCCAACTCTCACATTCAAATGTAGGTGTTGGTTTTCCCATAGTGATATGCACTTGTCTTTCTTCTAGCTTTTTTGAATAATGTTATAGATGTGTTTTCTATTCAGTTGTTGCATCATTCTTATTCTTAATTATATATAACATACAATGATTGCACTACACTTTATCAACGCCACTTTTTAATTGGATCGGAGTTATAAGAAGAGTGGAAATGAGAGATATACAAGCGAATAGGGTTTCAGAAATCATTGCACGCCGCGATATCGTAGTTACCGTAAATGCTTGGATGTCTAGAACCTCAGGGTTTCGTATGTTTTGGGCAAAAAATGAAGACACAAAACTGTGAGAGGCCGGAGAGAAAGTAAGGTTTACAAGAGTTTAAAGTTAACTATAAGGGGCATTTCATGCAAACCACATAGTCTAATGTATTTTCACATCTAACACCAAAACTTTAAAAAAATAAACATATAATTAAAATATATATAATTAATAATTAATCATAAAATATTACTAATATAATAATATATTACTATTAAATTGATAAATAAATAAATTTTATTTAATTAAATTTTATTTAAATAATATATTACAAATGATGTGAGTTATCATCAAGCTTAATATCAAGCATTTAACAAAATACTTATTGAACAACAAATGAGTTTGTTCGTGTACATAAATAAACAAGTTCGACTACGTTAATGTTTAGTTCATTTAAGCTCCGAGTTTTTAAAAATTGTTCAGGCTTGTTTATTTACTAATTTGAATGAACATGATCAAGTCTTACTTGAGCCGAGTTCGAGTTGTTCATCGAGTGCATTGGTTCATTTATAGCCCCATTACTTGCTCATTAAATACGAAGAAAAAGATTACAATAGAATTATAAGAGCATGAAATAGAATAGCAAAGATAAACGGTCAGAAAGAAATAAAAAAGAGATCATTGAGACTGGAAACAAAGGAAATTTCCTCCATAAACTTGTTTATTTTAGATGCTTAATGTTAGTACTATATTGAATCCAAACATAACCAAGATAGAAAATTAAATATGATAAAAGTAGAGGTAGGCATCTCGCACGACCACAATTCTCCTAAGCTACGAAGGACTCTATTCTAAAAATTATAAATGATATAAGAAAAAAAAATCAATGTCCTCCTCAACTTACAATTAAATTAGCGAAATACACCTCATAGAAAATTACAACAAAAAGACTGCGAAGAATTGAATATTCATTCTGATGTAAATTTGGTGAATGAGAAATTCATACCAAAAAATAATAGATGAGAGAAATATCACTAATACCATAAAAAAATATGGAAGACTTTCATATATCATTAAGAGCATTATCATTTCTAGAAAAATATAATTAATAATCTAAAAATTTTCAAGCACCAAGTACAGACATGAATTAATGCTTTTATTTTAAAATATGAACTAAAAAAATTATTTTTTTAGGCTTCGTATTAGGATGACTTTGTATGATTGGGTTAGGTTAACCAAGTTGAGATTAGATTGGGATCTTTAATTTATATTTTGAATTAAAGAGTTTGAAATTAAAATTTGACTTTTTTTGGAACTTATGAAATTCTAACAGATGATAAGTGTGGAAATTTTTGTGGAGGCATTGTTAAAGATATTGTAGAGGGAATTAAAAAGTATATTCTAGAGGGTATTATGGAGAGAATTATGCAAAATATGGATAGAATTGTTACTCATAAGAGAGGAGGAAATGCTAGAATAGTTGCAAATAATTTTTTTTTATTTTGATATGAGTTTGGACAATTTGACATTTGAAACTAATTGTTTTCATCATTTCATATTCATATTTTGATTTTCTTTTTCCAATTTTGAATCTTCTTTAAATTCCATTCTTTTCTTTTCGTTTCATTTTTTCCCTTCTCTTTTTTGGCACCAAAAGTAATGGTGGAGAGAGAAGTGGTCAAAATAGGTGTTAGCCAATGGAGGACGAGGTAAAAGGTATAGAATGCAAAAATGAAAAAAAAAATTAGGAATAGTAAAACAACATTAGAAATAATAAATCAAAATCTCATTTAAGAGTAGGATTTCAAAATCTGAATTGAATTTATAAGGAGGAAGGTGGCTAGAAAGTTTTTTAAAATTCTTGTGGTTGGCGTGTAAGTTAGAGACAAAGTAATTGAGGAGAAGATGAGAAGTGATGTCATGACATCTTAAGAAAGCCCTTGTAAACTTCTACAATATTGTTTGTTGACAAAGGAAGAATTTGATATAGCTAAGTAAACCAGAAAGTAAAGAGAAAGAAATGGATTCACAAAGGGAAGAAGGTGAGATTAAGGAGAGGGAAATAAAAAATATCATGAATAAAAGAAAGGAGGAATTCATCCTGAAAGCAGATGAAATACTAGGTTAGTATCTCTGTTTCATATTCAACCTCTTAAATTACAACATAAGTTCCTCTATATATATGAAAAGTGATATTTTTTTTAGACAATCTAATCCCTAATAATAATGGCACATGGCAAACAACTCCAAAATAACAACCAACATTTTAACCTTTGGCAAATAATAAAATGACATAAAGAAAACTCCATAAAATAATTGATTAAACATGAATATATATAAAACAAATAATAATTAATACTGAAAACAAAAATAAATACCTATAACTACATCATACCAATTAAAATAATTATAATATCGAACACTTCCATATGTACTAGAAACAAACATTGGCTAATGACCAACAATTTAAATAAATGCTTGTTAGAAATAATTGAATTTATACAAACACTTGATAGAGAATTTTTACACCAACAGTTAATAAGGATTAGAAACAAAAACAGCAACATTTCAAGAAACAACGACAGAAAGCCTTTATCCCACTGACTGGGGGCTCGACAGTTAATAAGGAATAGAAAGCATAAAGAAAATTAACAAAGTTAATCATACTTAATTTGCACAAAGAATATCAATCTTACTTTAAACAAAAATAAGTTCAAAGTATTAAGAGTTCTCCAAACACCATGTTCCTCCTAATTTTTAACTCCACCTGATGCATTGTTTGATGCCATCCTAATGCGATTATACACGATGACTATTTCCATAACCTCCACTATTTCTCCCTTCCTACAGCTTTGTTCTAACTTCCACTATTTCTCCCTTCCTACAGCTTTGTTCCTAAAAATTCCTCCTAATACTCGTATGGCTTTCCTTGCAGAAATTTATATGAGTTTTCAAGATTCAACATCCTCTACTAGAGTTATCCTTCAATTCTCATATGTTATTGATATTTAAGGCCTGGACCATGACGATCTTCCTTCTCTTGGTTACATAAGCAACTTCCATTGATGGAAGGAATAATCCTATAGTATTTACAATTTGAAAATATAACATAGAAGAAGTTTTTGAAAGTAAATATGAATGGTTCACAAAGAGCTGAATCTGCTAAAAATAAAATAAGGAAATTGTAGAATATTTGGTAAAGTGCTGATGTAAAAATAATCTCTACTTAACTAAAATAAAAACTTAAAAGTAATGTTCATCATGCCCAATGAAGTCATCCCTTCCTCACCATTTATGAATGTTGCTAGATGAGGGTGCTTGAGTTTTTTTCTCATTCACATATATGCATTTGGATTCTATTTAAAAGCATAATAAATGATCCCACCTATTGGGTAAAGCCCAACTTCTCTTCTGTACGACCAATCTTTCCTATGAAATATTCAATGGTCTTTGTGACTTGTCAAGTCCATTTTGTCATCATTTGAGTAGAATTTCCATTGTTTGAAGGATGGGAGGTCATGAATCTAATGCATTTAAGAAACTACGTGGAGGGTTGTGTTAGGTCATGAATCTAATGTAAATATGAATGGTTCACAAACACTGTCGTTGCTGGTCTCAAGCCCAGATGCAAAAAGTGGAGGGTAGCGTTAGGTAGTCAACAGCCAGCGTAAAACTTGTCGAAAAAAAAATCATGACATGAATGTTTTGATCATTGTGTAAGTGCTAGGGCGTCCCCTGGAAGCGACGCGATGTATAGCCTGAATACAGTGAAAAGTGTGCAAGGGCCGCTACACTGGCGTCCGGGCGTAGTGTTAAATAAGCAAGAGTTCTCACATTACGGGCGAATGCGAGTAAAGAAGTTAGTCCATGAAACTAATGAAACTAATATTAGGATAGGATCTTGGAATATAGGTACTCTCAATGGTAAATTAATGGAATTAGTTAATATTATGATTCATAGTAAAATTAATATCTTATGTATTCAAGAAACTAAGTGGGTTGGAGAAAAGGCTAAGGAGATTGATAATTTTGGTTTTAAACTTTGGTATTCCGGTAAGAATTGCACTAGAAATGGTGTAGGTGTAATTATAGATAAGAGTTTGAAAGATAATGTTGTAAAAATTAATAGAGTTGATGATAGAATTATAGCCCTTAAGATTATCATTGATACTAAGATTTTTAATATTATAAGTGTTTATGCACCTCAAGTAGGTTTAGATACAGGGTCTAAAGATAAATTTTGGTATGACTTAGAAGACTTAATACAAATGATACATCTTGAAGAAAGAATTTTTATTGGAGGAGATTTAAATGGGCATGTCGGTAGAGTGGTAGAAGATTTCAGAAATATTCATGGCGGCTACGATTTTGGAGTAACTAATGAAGAAGGTAGAGCTATTTTAGATTTTGCTTTAGCGTATGATTTTGTTATTACTAATATTTTTTTAAGAAAAGAGATGAACATCTTATTACTTATAAGAGTGGATCTAATAAAACACAAATTGATTATTTTATTACGAGAAGAAGCGATCAACGCGATTGTAAAGATTGTAAGGTCATTCCAAGTGAAAATTTAAGTACCCAACATCGTTTATTAGTTTTAGATTTTAAAATTAAGAGTTGTAAAATAAAAAATATCAGGACTTATCATTACAGAATTAGATGGAGAAACTTAAAAGACACAAATAAAATTATTTTTATGAGTAAAATTCAAGATTTTAAAATTTGAGATATTCATGAAAAAGCAAATGTGATGTGGGATAAAGTAACAAACACTATTAAACAAGTAGCAAAAGATGTGCTTGGAGAATTAGAAGAAAAAGTATTTACAAATAAAAATAGTTTGTGGCGAGATAATAATGTGCAAGAAAAGATAAAATATAAGAAGTTATGTTATAAAAATTGGTTTAAATGTAAAAGCTTAGAGAACTGTTAAAATTATCAAATGGCCCGCAAGGAGTCTAAAAGAACAATTTGTGACGCTAAAAATTCTGCTTTTAATGATCTTTATAATAGATTAGATACTAAGGAAGGTGAAAAATATATGTATAAACTAACCAAACAAAGAGAAAAGAAAAGTAAAGATTTAACTCAAGTAAAGTGTATTAAAGATGAAAATCAAAAAGTATTTTTCATGGAAAAAGATATTCAACATAGTTGGGTGAGTTACTTTGATAAACTTTTTAATAAAGTTTCTGAAAATATGATCGACCTTAATGATTTTAATATCGTGAATAATAATAAAACATTTCATTTTTACCGTCGCATTAGCAAAAAAGAAGTTGAGGAGGCTTTAAAGAAAACCAAGGGTGGAAAGTCTGTAGGACCTGATGATATCCCAATTGAAGTGTGGAAATATTTGGGAGATTTGGGAGTTTTTTGGCTTACTATACTCTTTAATATTATTTTAAAAACTTAAAAGATGTCTGAGGAGTGGAGAAAGAGTATTTTGGTCCCCATTTTTAAGAATAAAGGGGATGCACAAGAGTGTGCAAATTATAGAGGAATTAAGTTGATGTGTCATACTTTAAAATTATGGGAGGGGTAATTGAACATAGGTTAAGACGCATCACAAAAATTTCTCATAATCAATTTGGATTTATGTCGGGCAGGTCTACTATGGAAGTTATACATTTATTGAGAGGTTTGATGGAGAAGTTCAGAGATAATAAGGAGAATCTACATTTAATTTTTATTGATTTAGAAAAAAATTACGATAAGGTTCCAAGAGGTATCCTTTGAAGAGTTTTCGAGAAGAAATGTGTTGATATGACTTATATTCAAGTCATTAATGATATGTATACTAGAATTGTTACTTGTGTTCAAACTGAAGGAGGATTGACAAAATATTTTTCTATTTCTGTTGGATTACAACAAGGATAGCTTTAAGCCCATATCTTTTTGCTTTAGTTATGGATGGTCTTACTGGACATCTATAGGAGGATGTACCTTGGTGTATGTTTTTTGCTGATGATATTCTTCTCGTGGATAAAACGAGAGAAAAAACCCAGGAAAAACTTGAATTATGGAGGTCTACATTGGAGTCTAAAGGCCTTCGTTTAAGTAGAACTAAAACTGAATACATGGAATGTAATTTTAGTAGTAATAGCTTTAGTGACAGAAGTGTGACTTTGGGTGATCAAATTATTAAAAGGTGTGAACGATTTAGATATCTTGGGTCCGTTGTCCAACGCGATGGTGATATAGATGGGGATGTTAATAGTAGAATTCAAGTTGGTTGGTTGAAGTGGAGGAATGCTTCGGGCCTTTTGTGTGATAGAAAAGTACCTCTAAGACTGAAAGGAAAATTTTATAAGATGGTGGTGAGACCTGCAATGTTCTATAGTGTTGAATGTTGGCCTTTAAAAGAGAAGCATAATATTAAGTTATGTGTTGTCGAGATGAGAATGATTAGGTGGATGAGTGGCTTTACACTTAGAGACAAAATGCGGAATGAATATATTTGTGATAGGGTTGGTGTAGCTCCTATGACAGACAAAATTAGAGAAAATCGTCTTAGATGGTTTGGTCACATTAAACGTCGACCATCTGATGATCCGATTAGGAGAGTAGATGTTTTAGATTCGACTTGTGTTAAGAAAGGCAGAGGTAGACCTAGGAAGACTTGGGCTTATTGTATTAAAAATGATCTTAATTTACTAGAACTAAATGAAAATATGACACTAAATAGGACGCAATGGAGAAAAAGGATTCATGTAGCCGACCCCACGTAGTGGGATTAAGGCTTTGTTGTTGTTGTTGTTGTTGAAGGATGGGAGGTCAGATGCAGAAAACAATAGGAATGTTGAGGCAGAGTGGAGTAGATGGAGCAAATTTATTAAGATATTTGCGATAAAGGATGAGCCCCAATGAGAAATTTAGTAGTATCGGCAGCAGAAGAAATGATGCCACTAATTCATTTCTACGATATCTAGGATCTTGACAGACTTACCAAGAAAGGAAAAAGATATCAAAGATCTAAATTAATTTTGCTGAAGCCGTATAACATGAACTGCGAAACTTTCAATTGTGAATCAATGAAAGCACCAATTTTATGATCCAAGATCATAATTAGAGCGTTCTATAATTGAAACCAAAGGCTTTAGGAGAAGAAAAGAATAAAAAACAAGGAATATTCGTCTTAGCTGCACTATTCAGCCCTAAAGGCTTATTTCTAGCATGTCAAATATTCAAATCTTACCATGCATTTGTAACTAACTTGACAGCAGTATACACTTCTATCTAGCTATAATCTTGAAAAATAATGAACAAATCCAACTATAACGCGATCTAGGTTCACAACAGAACCGAACATAAACAAAGAAAAACAAAACATTAATGAACACGGACAGTGAAAAATTAATGAACTGAACACGAACAGGGCTCTGTTCATTTATGTTTAGCTCGTTTACACACCCTTAATAGACAATGTTTGTGTTGTGATTGTTCGTAATAAGGTCCAGATTCAGCAGCATTTTCTTGAGAAATTTCTACTCAGTATTTCCCCACAAGAAAAACCAGCAGCATTCCAGTCTTCAAAGTATTATTCCCCACAACTCCAAATCGTGATAAATGAACTCACGCATCATCTAGCTGCTGATAAGCTAAGAGGAAGAGGAATTTTACTCACTTGATGTTCCTAAACATCCTTAAAATAAACTCCATGGCCAAATTTTATGTCCTGAACCCAAACCTAGGGTCTCTGTCATAAACCGCACAAGCAGTAATGTGGCCCATTTGAGGCAACTCCTGACAAACGGAGCATTGAAAATGGGAGTTCCCCGTCTCGCGTATGACGTTTTACACAAAAAAAAATGATGGCACGAGCGATCAAGATCTCGTGGAAACTCAGATTTTACCAGAGAGGGGAAGGGATGTGCTCGAGGGACTTTGTGGGCGACGGCAGAAATTTGAATCCCGGCATTGATGCTTCTGAGTGAGCTGACAAGTGCGCGTAGTAGAATGGGGCCTCCAAAGCTGCACAGAAACCTAGCTCGACGAGCCGTTGGGTTGATCGGGGTCGACATTTGTGGAGATGGCAAACCCACATAATTGGTCGTCGATTTAGGTCAACAATGAAATTTTCTATTTCCAGAGTTTCTATAGTTTCGATCACTCCAAATTCAGTATTTATTGTTGTTTTATAACAAAATAATATAATAAGGTTATGGTAAAGCTATGGCTTTTTTAAGTGGCTCTGGGTGATTTTTGATGTCACTAAGGTTCCTTCGTGTGAGATTCTTCTTCTTTCCTATCTTTTGGGAAACTTACCCTATCTTTCATATTGTGAAGCTTCCCAATTTCTCAGAGAGGCCAATTTGAGATGCTAAGACTTCTTAGAGCAGCCATGGGCAATTGGCGAAGTCATTAGAGTTTTTTTGCAAGAAATCCATCTTCCCCTTCTCTTTGGAAATTTACTAAATCTTTTCTACTATTTGAATCTATTTGGATAATTGGTGATTTATTTTCATTTTAGGGGGGGAGGGGAGTCTGCCCCCTTTTTTTTCTCTCTTTCACTATTATTAGCGCTCTTTGTTTCCCCCTCCCTTCTTCCTTCTCTCCCTCTCATTGTATTCGTTGGCCCCTCCCCTTCATTACAGTAGAAATGGTTTATTTCCTTGCACACATCTGCTGCTGATTTCAAACTTTCTTACATGTTAAGATTATAAGATTTTGTTCTAAAACCTTGAAGTTGAGGAAGGATCTATGAAATAGAATTTCACTCTTATGGGTTACGTTCTTGATAAAAGATCATTTTATAATTACCGGTTACACTTGATTGGTAAATTTTGGAAGCTTAAGGGCTTTGTTGATCTTATATTGCAAATTGATAGTTTTATTTTTCTTTTTAAGTTAGAATGTTCTAAGGATTTTGAAATGATTCTTTCTTATGCTTCTTAATTTATTTGTTGAAAATCTCTCTTTTTTAAGAAATGGACCCATGATTTTAAACTTGTTCATGAATAATTTATAGAAATCTCTATTTGAATGAAGTTTTTTAATCTCCATTTATATTATGGGTCTAAACTTGGAACTTCTAAAATAGCTAGGAAGATTGGGATTCCTTTTACAGTTGATCTTTAAACTGCAAAGTGTACTTAGTTAACTTTTGCCTGTGCTGACATATAAAGTAACATTAATTCTCCTTCACTTGATTCTATTACTTTATTTGTGAAAGAAAAATAAGTTTTTATTTATGTTTTGTATGAATTGAAGCCTATCCCATGCAAAATTTACTCTACTTTCTCTCATAATTCTATAATTTGCCTAACACTTCTTCTCAACCAAATATAACTCCTATTCCTACTTTTCGAGGAAGAAATATTAAAAGGAATGATAGTTCCTATGGAGTTCAAAGAAATAGAAGTAAACTTGTTAATGTGGGTCAATCTTTACATATTTCTAATGTGCAAATAATAATACTCATGATGATAATTCTTGAATTATTATTGGTTCTTATGAGAATGTTTTAATATTCTTAATGATTCTAGTATTTCCGCCACTGATCTCAATATTACTGTGGATTTGGTTTCACATATATAGTAATGAAAATTTGATGGCATCTAATCTTGTTCTAAAATTAACTATATTTAATGTTGAAGTTTCTTTTGATAACATTATTAATATTGAATGTGCAGGTGTTAACTTAAATGATATTAATGTTCTAACTCATGTTGAGCATTATTTTATTGATCATATTGCTCCAAATCAATCTAATATGATGGCTAATTAAAGTGTTAGTGTTCCTATTATTTCTAATCTTGTTGTAAGTATTGGTAATAGTATGAATATTTCTTCTTCTTTTCCTCTTCATTATCGAAACAGAAAAAGAAAGTGTAAATAATTTGATGTTATTCTTTATCGTTTTTCAGTTTTTTTTTAATGTTTTTTCCTAATTTTCTTGCTTGGAATGTTAGAGAGCTTAATAGTGATGCATGTATTGTTGATTTCAAAAGACTTTTAAGGAGTTATAAATTTGACTTCTTTGTCTATTAGAAACCAAAGTTTCTAATTATACTATTAATGATCATTTTGCTTTCAATCGTATTAGTTTTTGTACTAATGAAGAGAATTGTGATAATTTCAATGTTATTGCTCATGGTAGAATTTGGATTAAATGGAAGATGAATAGTCTTAATTTTCTGTTATTCATATTGGTCCTCAGTTTATTTATGGGTATATTACTTATTCTTCCTCTATCAATTTCTATGTGTCATTCAAATATCTTGATAATAGTGCTTCAAATAAAAAAACTATCTTAAATTCTATTACTTTGATTGCATATAAAATGTCTCCCATATTACAAAAATGTAATGATTATTGGTCTTAATTTTATTTTAACACCTTTACCTAGTAAATATATAGATTTCAAAAATTTCATTTCTTTAGAAGGTCTTACTGAGCTTAAAAAATCTAAATATTCTTACAACTCGTTTAATAATCAATTGAATAATCCTTTAAAATTCTTCTTTATAGAGCTCTTTGTAATGATTATTGGATAAATTATTTTCCAGTTTTTTTATAAGATCTTAAATGCTTTTTCTTCTCATCATCACCTGCTTACTATTTTTTTGTAAATTCTAATAAATTGCATTATAGATTCATGTATAAGAATTTTTGGAGTTTATGTCCTAATTTTATTTCATCAATATTGAGGCTTGGAATATTAAAGTTAATGGGGACCTTATCATTCTGATTTGTAATAAGCTTTGCGATGTTAAAATTGTACTTAAGTTAGGAATTTGAATTCTTATAATGCCCTTACTGGTCATATTTTAAATTTAAGAATATTATCATGTCTAATTTAAAATATCAGACTCTTTTTTGTTGATTTACTTAATCAAGCTTTTTCTGTTAAAAAAGAAATGACTAATGCTACTATTTGTGAATATAAGTGGGCTAAACAAAGAGGAAAATATATTTTGGTTTCTAAAGGTGAAGAAGATATTAGTTTTAATTTATGAGAAACTTAAAAAGCTTGATTTTTCTCAAAATTTCATTAATTGGATTATTTTATGCTTTGAGATGTTAAATTCACAATTTTCATTAATATTAAACTTAGGGATTTTTTTCCCTCTACTTCTAGTTTAAGGCAAGCTAGGTTGTTCTCTTTTCCTTATCTTTTTGTTTTTTTTTTCATTGATGTTATTTTCTATTTTTATGGATACTAGTTGAATGACACGTTTATGATCATGATATTTCTCATTTAATTTATGCTGATGATATTCTTCTTTTTTTGGCAAAGTTGATTTGTATGTTATTTCCTTATTTACTAAAAGTTTAAATAAAGCTTCTAATTTTTATTTTTAGGCTTCTAAATCCATCATTGTTTTTTCTAAACATGTGGATGGTCCTACTCAAAATCAGATTTGCAGTATTCATGGTTTTGCTATAAAACATTTGCATTGAAATTATTTGGGGTTATTATTAAGCCTTCTAAGTTTGTTATGGTTGATTGTCACTCTCTTATTAAAAAAATATATAAGTGGTTGGTCGGTTGAAAATATTTTTAAAATTATTATTTGGTATGGGTAGATTACAACTTATTAAATTTACTTTTTTTAGTTATCTACATTGTTGGTTTTGTTCTACTATTTTACCTAAATGTTTTAATTAGAAGAAAATCACTTTTATGATTTCCAATTTTCTTTTAAATATTGATAGTAATGATGTGTATTATTGCTTGTAATACAATCACAATGTCTAAATATAACAGTGGACTTGGTATCCCTTTTTTGAATAATATCAATATATTGTGTAAAGCTAAAGTCTTTTGCATGTGAATTTTATAATGAAAGCTATTATTTCTTTAGATGGAGTTTTAATCATTATGGCCCCATTTTCAAGCTTCTTTGACTGCTTTTTGGAAAGAATTGTTAAAATTGATTGTAAGATAAAAATTGATTTAAAGTTTTAAGTTAATTATAATATTCATTTATCCTTTCTTTGTGATCCTTGCTTTAATGAAGTATCTCTTAAAGATCATTATGATGATTTTTTTTTACTTAGTTTAATCTTCCTCATTATTTCTTACTCAAACATATCATTGTTGATGGTAGACGGAACCTTTCCAATTTTATTAATGTTATGGATTATTGTCTTTTTGATATTAACAACATTCATATTTTTTTGTGGTAATGATTGTCCCTGGAATTAAGAGAGTTGCTATTCTCATAAAATTGTTTATTTTTCCCTTTATGGTCTTTTTGCTTATGTTGGTTGGTTTAAACTGGTTTAGTATAAACAAATATTTATTAAGTTTGTTTATCTCATTTGAAAAATTATCCATTAAAGAATGAAGACTTATGATGTTCTTTCTCGAAGAGAGGTGAATGTTCATAATATCCATGTTTTATGTGGTAATGACTTAGAATATAATGATCATCTTTATTTTCAAGGTTATTTCTCTCATTCTCTTCTTAATAATTATGTGTCAAATGTAAATTTTTTTATTGCTCCTATCAAAATTTTTCAAGTTCTATATCATTTTGATACTATATCTTAAAAGTTTCATAAAAGATTTCCTCTTTTAGTTGTGTGAGTTATGACTTCTTATATTTGTTTTAAGCGAATTTTGAGAATTTTCAAGAAAATTTCATGTATATTGGATATGCACATTCATTATATTAACAAGATGATTATTCATAAAAATAAAAAATAAAAAATTAAAAGAAATATTCCTAATTATATCAAGATTTTTTATGATTTTATTGTTTGGTTCTCCTCTTCTGTTATAGAACA
>NEWO01000005.1:2533026-2580110 GCA_003013225.1 Phalaenopsis aphrodite
TTTTTTTAGGTTGTGATTATTGTTGTTCGCCTCTGTTTCGGATCTTCTAATGTTGTTTTAGAGAGCTTTGCTTTTTATATTTGTTTTTAGTTATTTGGATATTTGATTGATTATTTAATTAATACCTTGATTGGTTCATTGCTTTTTTGAGTGTTTTTTATGTTGCTATGATGCAACATTTCCTAATTTTGAGAGCTAATTGTACTGTTAAAAGTATATCTCAGTGATCTCATCTAGTTTGTTTACTTTATTAAAAAGGATGAAATTATTTTCAACCATTTAATGAAGTTTAATATTTTATTTGAGTTTTATTTTTTTTTTATTTTGTAGGTGAATTTTAGTTGCCTTTATGGAAAGATTGCTTCACTGAACTGATTTGATCATCAATCTGGGATAACTATTTCAAAGATTTTGGAAGAATTCTTAAGGTTTCAATTAAGTGTTTGGCTGAGCTCTTTTTTAGTATGAATGTTGTTTTTGTTGACTCCCTTTAGGATTGGTTGTCATTTTATGTTCTTTGCTTTAGATCTCCAAATGCATAATTTTGTTGCATTTTTATTAGCTCTTTTTATTGTTGCTTGTGGAGAGGTTGTTTCTTCCTTTTTAATACATAGGTTGCCGTAAAGGATCACTTATGCGGGTTAGTTAGTTGTTGATTTAATTATGGTTATCCTGATGATGTTGTAATTGTTCTTGATGTTCTCTTTGGAGATTTTCTTAAAGGATGTTGTGTGGATTGATGTTGTTTAGAGATTTCATAGCCTTTTTCTTGTTGTTGTGTTAGGCGTTGTTGTTGTTTCGCGATTGTTCTGTTTAGATGCTTATTTTCAGATCTTCTAGTGTTGTTTTGGGGGTTTTATTTTTTTCAATTATTTAAAGTTCTTTGGATATTTAATTGATTACTTAGTTTCTACTCTTGATTCTTTGCTTTTCTGATTAATTTAGGTTTTTCTATGATGTACTCTTTCCTAATTTTGAGAGTTAACCATTTTATCAAAATTCTATCACAATGATCTCATGTACTTTGTTTTCTTAATTAAATAAGGATGAAATTTTTTTCAACAATTTAATGATGTTTAATTTTGTATTTGAGTTTTGTTTTTTTCCTTGATTCAGTAAATGGAATTTTGTTGCCATTGTGGATAGATTACTTCATTGAATTGATGTTTGATCATCCATCTAGGATATTTATTTTATAGAATTTGGATGAATTCTTATGGTTTTCTTTAAGGATTTGATTGGGCTTGTTTTTACTATGATTAATGTTTTTGTTGGCTCCCTTTGGTTTCATAAGCCCTTTCTGTTCTTTGTTTTGGATCTACGGATGCACAATTTTTTTCGTTTTTTATTGTCTTATTGTTGTTGTTGCTTATGGAGGTTGTTTCTTCCTTTTTCATAGGTGGGCTACCTTGGAGGATCACTTTTATGGGTTGTTAGCTATTAGTATATTTTTGCTTATCTTGATGATGGTGTAAGATGTTGTTGTTGTTGTCTTCGGAGATTTTCTTCAACGATGATGTGTGGATTGCTAATGTTTAGAGATTTCAAAGCATTCCACTTGATGATGTTTGGCATTTATTCTATTTTGGTGGTTTTGTTTGTTGTTATTTTGTCTTTTTGTGGTTTATTGTATGTGAACTCTAGTGTTTCGCCAATCCAATAGAAAAAGAGAAAACTACTTAGAAATCATACTTATAAACAACGACATGATGATATAAACTTTGCATGCTAAAATTAAAAATATCATAAACACGAAGTTAACAAATAAAACCTAATTGAAAATATAAAAACTATACAAACTAAATTATGTATCTCCTTTCTCTAAACAAAATTCTACAGTTTACATTGTAATAAACTTCTTAAAATTTTGGACCTCTCTCCGAAGCTTCTAAAGTTTTTTAAGCCCCTGGCATCGTAGATAATCATCTCCAATGTCAGGCGAGTTTGTTTAAGAGTTAAATTCATGAATCAACACATGCGAATGACTCCTAACCATCGAACCACGTGAACCGACACCTAGGCACAAGTCACTGGCACCTAGGCGCTAATGTTGCAGCACCTATATTTTACGATCAAAGGAGAAAAATGGAGCGCATGAACGTTGGATGTCGTCGAAGGAGAAGAATGAAGAGCAATGAGGAGAGATCACTAGGTTTTAACTCAAAATGAATGAGTGGTAGAGATATGTGAGTTTTTTATGATTTGGGTGGTATATCAATAAATAACAAAGCTTCGGTCTTGGGTAGATAAATACGAAAGAAATTAGTGCTATGTATGCAGGACACTTTTTTTTTTTTTTTTGTTAAGTTCTATGATGCATAGAAGATGGGGGGCTCAAATGGCCCTAACATATACATTTTATTTCAAATTTTAAAATAAATAAAACAAAATTAAAAGATAAAAGTCAGCCCAAATGACCCATACGCTAGCTTTCAAACAGAACAATTGTTAATACATTCATTGCTCGATGACTAATGACTCAAACCAACAATAGCCTAACGCAGTTCATATTAAGCTCAGTTAGACCCTTAACGACACTCCTCCTCCTAAAACACAGAAACAAGAAAAAAAAGGGCCATTAGTCTGCACGTAGCATCTCCCAATCCATCACCATGAGTTCTTCACCAAGATTTTATTAATGCATATACACTGTCATAGTACTTAAATATTCATGTAGTTACACATAATTCATCTTTTTAATAACTTATCCTTTATCAGACACAGTTAAATATTCATTTGTTCTTGATCATCTATTTATCAGTTAATACTTAAATTAATAACTTCTCAATTAATTAGCACCTCATCACCCAAAACAGATTTCCCGAAACATATAGTTATCTTTCATGAATTCTAATCAGTACGAATCACCTTCTCTCTTGCATGTTTTTCCCCTGCGTTCCAATGCAGTACACTTTTTCTGATTCTCTGCTATAATTTATACAGTACGTGCATTTTAGATGTCATCTAATATGGTACACTTCACTTGATAATTGATTTATTTTATATCATTTCATTTTGCAGTCTGCGAATATTTCATATCATTAGTTCTTTAGAGAAAATATTTATTCTTCATGGCTTCTATTTTCTTATAAAATTCCATCAAAGACATTTTCTCCATATTCTCTTTCCTCAGTCTGTAATTTTCTGATTTATTATTGCTCTCGTTAATATATATATATATATATATATATATATATATTAAATAGCATTTGGTTATTGAAATTTGCCATACTGTTATTTTCAATCATACAATAATAATGACAAGCAACCTGCAGGATACTTCCGGGCAATAACTGGAGGCTTTCAGTCGTATGGACGGCATGGCAGAAACCCAAAATAAGAATATTTTTTGCATCATAAATAAATACCACATTCAAATGGGAAATTTACATCTGTAGCACACAGTTCATATGTATTTACATATGTCACACCTAAACTTACATATTTACATGCATGTCACTTTAAACATTTGAGAGTCATGTTAGTAACTATGAAAGTTTAGGGGTGAAAAATGTAAATACTTAAGAATCGTGTACTAGATATGTAAACTCTTAAAATAATAAAAATCAATTATGAGCAATAATAATAAATATTGATTGCAGTGTCGTTTATTCTCTTAGCTATGTGGCGTCCTCTGGACTTTGTTTGGCAGAGATATTCAGAAACTATAATTGTTTTATATTGGTTGGTGGTGGTGTACGCTGCCTGTGGAAAATAGGACCTTAAACTTTTCCTGAATTCTGTAAAGAACTTAAACCTTATAAATGATAAAAATGTGATATGTTGTAGTTTTTTGCTTCTAATATGTAAGATGAGATCACTTCCTGATTTATATGTGAAATTAATATTGTCATATTTTTATTTTAAAATTTCTCATGTAATTATTCAAATTCACGATGTAATTCTAGCTCTTTTTTTTAAAATCATATTTTAATCAAATTCTAAAAGATTTGATTTTGTGGGTGTACAAATCTTAAAAACAAATTTATTGAATAGAGTTTTCTCTTTTATGATAAAAAGGTTAGAGATTTGGCAATGGTCTTATCCATGAGAGAATATTACATTCGGACATGTGGATCACAACATGTCATGTGTTCGGTGGCATAGTATGATTTATGTTGTCATTCAAACTAACTTAATATTTTATCCTTATCCACAGTATAATGTCATCTCTTTTCGGAATAATTTTCAGGATAAATATTTATATTTTATTTAATTCTTCATTTTGATTATAGATTACTTCTTTAAATGAGTCGCAGTCAACATTGATCTATAAAAAAAAAACTCATATAAGAACTTCAACGAAAATCAAATAAGTTGAAGAAAATAGTCTTAGATTTTCAAAAAAAATATTTAAATCCTCATTCAAAGATAAGTTAGAATATAGCATAAATAAGATTTGAACGTGATTCTAAAAAAAAATCTTGGTTTTGAGAAAATTTCAAAGAAAGCTCGTATAACATTCAAAGAGATTGGACAATAATATTACTTGATTACAGTACATGCAACTACATTAGAGAGTTAAATGGTATCCACAACACATAAATAATTGAACGATCATTCTGTGATACTATGATTGATCCAAAGAGAGAATATCCTGATTATAATAAGATGAACTTGGCACATGTAATACTTCAATTACAAAATAACTAAAATGTAAAGTTTCAATATGTTCGAGCAAGATTTAAACATAGATAATCCTGTACACAAAGAATATGTTCGAGCAAGATTTAAATATAGATAATTCTGCACACAAAAAAATCTTCATTACGAGCTCTTAGCAACCCAATTGTTTAAAATTTAGTTGTTGAAGTGACTTGTCAAGTTAACCTATCAAATTTTACACTATCGAGTTGATTACACCTGTAAAAGTGACCTACCAAGTCAACCTGCAGGATTTTAGATTGTGGGGCTGACCAATCGAGTTGACCAGCTGAATACCAGTTGTCGAATACCAATGGTTGTGTGTGATCATGTTCAGTTGGGGATCAATCTATTGTCCACTTCATATAAGTTTAACATTAGTAGACCACATTGTAATAAACAAACATCACATTGTACTGAACATATTTAATATAACATCACTGTAAACCCGACGAGAGAGAAAGACTATCACGAGTTCTATAAATAGAGATGGGCTCTTTCTATTAGAGTGAAACCGATCGAACACCTCTCACTTTTTTCTTCCTTTTTATCGAAGTACTATGTTTTCCATACCTCCTTGCTTCCTCTACAGCTCCTGCCTGACTTGTATGAGTTTGCGGATATCTCTGAATTCAACAATAATGAAACATAAATTTCACTAATCTCAAAGAGCCAATCAAAGATGAAGACAAAAATTTATGCTTCAGAAAGCCTAATCCTTGGTCGTCAATGATAATTGTCTGATACCTATAAAAAATGATTGATTAATTCATATTTGATGATTTATTTGTATGGTACTCCAACCTCGAAATTTTGAAGCATATGAAGTGAAATTGTTTTTAATTTCAAGCTTTATGAAGAATCTGAAGTTAAATTTCTATGGATTATAAGCTAAAATATTAGTGGTGTTTTTTTTTTTTTTTGTGCTAAGAAAGATTATAGTGTTATAACATGTCAGAAGTAAAATTTTAGTGTGAGATATTTAAATACATATTTGTTGGGCGGTACTTATGTAAATGTCTCTAATGAATAACAACATAGGCTAAAGTGGCTTGAGTGGTGAGATTAGTTTGTCCACAACTCGCCTTGTACAATACACAATGATTATAGTGAATGAACCGTGCACGGCCACTCAAGTGGTAAGAGTTTGATTCACATGCTAACAACTAACCTAAGTGTCTTTAAGGTTGATTGCCTTCAAAAAATAAAAGTACAATACCCATAAGAGTAGAGCATAATATCCTTATCACGAGTTGCCTTTTCGGCTATCAATTCTCGCAAAGGAGGGTATCAAAAAGAATTTAAATTCATAAATAGGCGAAATGATAGTTCGAAGAATATGAATTTCTAAAATTACTGATTTGACTCAAAGAAAAATTTATACAATAAAGAGAGATTATTTGTCCATATAATCGACATAAATTTGACTAATTGGCTTATTGCTTCTGCCCTACACAGTATTAAATAAGTGAAAAGGGAATATCATTATTTCAACTCATCAGTAAATTTGAGCACATTCAAAACTCAAGTCCCAGTTCATTCATTTTTGGCTTGATAGCACCTTTAGTAAAACTTTATGTGTATTCCTCTATGAAATAATTTTATATGGATATTATGCATGCATTGTGTTATGATTCATCTTTACAGATAGATTATCATTCATGTCCTTTAGTTTCTTTCTTGCTTTTAAAGTGAAAATTTTATTGGATTTTGTTCTTTGTTGATTGATTTAATCTACCAATAAGTACTCTTGTCCCCCTCCAAAAGATGCAAACCCTAATCAGCTGTTTTGGCTTTTTCCTTCATCATTATGTTTGACATTACCTTTTTGGTTTAATGATGTAGGCATTTACATTTTCTCTATTATTAAATAATGGTGATTTGTTAGTTGAATAATAAATAACTGCTTCTCGATAATGCATGAAAAAAAGTATGTGCATTAATCTCTTACGAAAACACTACAGGATTTATGTTAGTTAGCGTCCAAAAAATCCGACGCTAATAAAATGATAATCCGATGCTTGTCCGACATTAATAAATGATAATCCTGCACCAAAGTGCTTTAGCTTCGGCATTCCATCGAACATTTGATTGATGTTAAAACTTGCAGTGTGTCTAAATTTGTCTGACACAATCAGTTTGCGCCAGTTTTAGTGTGCATATAGATGTTGTTTTTAACAAGTTCTGAGGCATCAAGTGCTGACGCAACTTTAAACAGCGGGACTTGCATTGGAAGTAAAAGACACAAAGTTGCATTGTCCTTAGCATCAGATACTATCGCAGAACTGCAAGATAATTGAAGGTTTTAGCGTCAGGATTTGGGACACAAGTCTCACACAAACATGTTGCTATATATATATATATATATATATTTGTGTGTGTGCGCGCGTGCACGCGCACTCTTTTTCTATATAATAGGGTGTTGTATGAGCATAATGGTTCCATAAGAATCAGTACTTTGACGCTTGAACTTTGTTAAAATAGGGAGTTGAAGGACAATCTCAACAAACAAAGAAGACGCTTGACAATTAAGCGAATCAGAAAAAAGTGTCTCTCAGAGGGAACTCTTCTTGCACAAGTCATCGTAACTCGTCATAGATTACATGAGGTTGAGTTAAGTTCTCCACACGTGTTGTTGGTATGCTGCAAGACTTGATTACATGGGAAGGACGTATAGAGTTGGCAGTGTTGAGAAGGTTGGCTTTCTGAGGAGGAGGGGGTCGAGACTCACATAAATGTTGGAGGATCTCATGTTAAGTCTCCTCCATTCTTTATATTTAACTTTCAAGAGGTGCAAATGAGATTCATTCGTCAGCAATGTGACAAATCTCATTGGGAAATGAAGTAGAGGCTTGGCATCCCGCACTTCCAGATTGTGCTCTAGAATGACTAGTGTTATGGTAAGAAGCTCGTGTATTGTGTTTGTTAGCCATTAAAGAAGTGTAGACTTCTATTAACAATATTTCTTTTCTACAAACGATGCCTAATTATTACAAACCAAAAAATTAGTGGCGGAAGAATAGTATTTTAATGTCTGAGTGTTGTACGAATAGCCAAGATACACACAAATAAAAGAGAAGTTATGAGAGGAGACTCCAATTTTTTTTTGTGAAAAAAATCCTAAAAAGAGAATAAAATCACCGTGTCTAATTCAATCAAAGTAATCCAATATATGTTTGTATGTATAAAGATGCATCATTCTTTAAGAACATGAGGAATGAAGTTTTAGTTTTACACTAAAAATTACACTTGTCTTTATACAACACAAAGAAAATATAGGCGTTCGGCACAACAACCATATTTGGACTATAATGGCTGCAAACAGTGGTCTTCGATGGCCGGTGGTGGTCGCAGTGGCGACCGGCGGTGGTTACTCGCCGGCTCTTATATCCATGACCCGTTGTTCGAAGACCGGCTGTGTCATGGATAGAAGAGCCGGCGAGTAATCACCATCGGTCGCCACTGATCCCCATTGATCATGGATGATATTTTAATAATTTAAGTTTCTTAATGAGTTTTAGACTCGTTTGATTCTCCTTGTCGAGATGTCCAATTTGATTATAAATATGTCAAATTAGAAGTTTATTTGATCATTCAATTGATTATTGAAAACCTTCAAATGTGCTTCAACAGCTTGATATGTGCTTGGTTAGAACCGAAATGAACCAATTTTAATATCATCATGCTCGTCTTGTCTGGACGGTCAATTTGACTATAAGTTTTCTAAAATTAGGGTACAAATGATCTTAAATTTGAATTCAGAAATCCTTCATTAAAAATGTATCCAGATTTGTGAATGATAAAAACTTGTTGATGATACAAGTTTATTAACTTTAAGATTTATTCTAATTAATTTTTGATAAGAAAATTATGATCAATGTTTTTTTTTTTTCCTCTGGAAAACTCTTTCTTTCCAACAAAAGCAATGATCATAATCAAAATCAAAGATATGAAGTAATTGTGCTTTATAGATTTCATGTTGTATAATCTCAAGCAAGCTTTGCACTATTAACCAAAATCTATGATACACGGATACTGTGAAATTATTACTAAAAAAAAATGACATATAAAAAGATATTTACATACATACCACCCAATTCTTATGTATTTACTCATCGAAGACCAAAACTGTATTTTCCACATTTATACCACCCAAATCCTTAAAATTATATTACTTTAACTTAAAAAGTGAGATGCACATTTTCATGCATAGGTAAAGTGCCTCATATGTAAAAATTGAATTTTATGTTCGCATGAATATAAATCTTCCTAAATAAAATTCTAAAAATAGATTGGAATTAAATAAATAAAAAATTAAGAAAAATAAAGAAGAGATAATAAGAAAATTAAAAATATTAACTTTTAAAAGCCAAAGTATCCATATATACTAATTAGTTCGTGATCTATAAAAATAAGCACGAACTATCTTGTATTACATTCATATAAGTTCAATTTCTAAATATGAAAATAGAATAGTTTTTTTTAAAAAAATCTTATATATATATATATATATATATATATATAATTTTCTTAGAAAATTTTTATTCAATAATTTAGGAAGCTTGTTTCCCCCTTTTTTATAAACTATTTAAATTGAACACATTTATGCTGTCTCAGACACACGTCGAATCCGAGTCGTAATTGTGTCTATATCTGATATATTCGACAATGCATTGCTTCTTAATTAGGAGCATTCGTTCATCATAGCTCAAAATATTCAATTAAAACAACATTTCCCGTGATAATTTCTACAATTTTTCATTTGGCTCACAAAATTTTTTGTCTACTTTCTTTTACCCTTTCTCAAAGATCTTCCAACATGACAAAAATTTTGAGTTTCCAAAGCATGCAAAACTCCTACTTTTGATAAATATTTTATGTTGAGAGGGTTGGGATAACTAGAAACAATGGTAACTACATAGGAAGCTTGTTAAGTTTATGGCTCTTTCAATGATTATAGAAATGTAATATAGAATAGAATTAAAAAAACAAATGACAAATTTGAAGCCATTGTGATTTGGCACTTAAGACATAATCAAAGCTAAATTTATTTTTCAGTCCTCTTGAGACTCTGAGAGGAGAGAGGAGGGTTTGATGTGTGAAGTCCTATCCTTAAATTTGTAAGAGTTTTATGTCATGTATTGAACTTGTGAGCTCTACATCACAATGAAGATGAATTATTTATTATTCAAATATGTTATTCTGCTAAAACAAACAATTATTTATTTTTTCTTCTTCACTAAAAAAGCTTTAAAATTTTTGCTCTTGAAAACATTTGGTTTGCTATCTTGTGAACTTAACACATGATTTTTTAGGGCTCGTTTGAGGGAGCTTCACCTTTTGGAAAAGCTCGGTTAAACACAACATCTGAAAAAGAAGTGCTAAAAATTCATGTTTAGTAAACTAATATTACTGCTTTAATATAAAAGTTTCCCGCATATATTTTTTATAATATTTTTAATAAAAAGACTATAAAAAACATGCAAAGACTACTAAAACAACAAAACAACATCTGAAACAGTGGAACGGAGAGCCAGAGGCAAGATCCCAAAACAACAAAAAAAAAAATATGTTAGACAGATGAAAGACCGTTATTCTCACAACTGTTTCTGCGGCGAAATAGAGTAAAAAAATAATCAGACAAATGAAAGACCGTAGTTCTCACAACTGTTTCTGCGACGAAATGGAGACCAGACACACACTCAAATGAGCCCTAAATATTAACAAAATTATGCAGAATTTCGTTTGTTCGGTTAGAGGATGTATGTTATTATTTAGATGCTGATAACGTTCTAGCTTATGTCATGAACATATATAATCTATTGAATTACTCCTATAAATCATTTTTTATTTGTCAAAAAATAATTAAAAATTTATGAAAGCTATGGATAGAGTTGTGACAAGGTTTTCTTTAATTTAATACTATATTTTATGAACCGAATTTGTTGCATATTCTAAAGACAAAGATGGACTTGATCATTAATCAATTAAATAAAGTTGAAATGTTAATCCTTGTCTCCATCATCTCAACTATTGCTCTTGACTGAGTCATATGCTTCTTATTTGTTCCTCCTAAAAAATATGGCCCTTCTTTTTTGCTTGGGAATATGCTATTTATTGTTTATTGCAAGTATACATTGATTTAGACCAATTGAGTTTTGGGTCGGCAATTATTAGGTTGCCTATTTTAAAACTTCAGTAATTTTCTGACAGTTTTTTTATAATTTAGATGTAATTACTTTATTTGTTACAAGGGCAGCTTATTTTCTCTTAAGAATAACTTATTATGAAAAAAACTTGAATTTTGATGGTGTTAGGGCTTTACTATATATATTTTGGCTTTTCAAAATAGTTACAACAGTTATTTTATCTTTGAAAAAAGGTTAATTTAATATTCGCTGTGCAATGTTTGTGACTCCCTTATTTGTTTCATATATGATCGCTAAACTTTTGGCTCGAGATATTGTGTAATATAGTGTTGTGCTCAAGCACCACTTGTGACTTTGCATTGATTTCTAAGTTTTTATCACAAGTTTCCTATAAAACCCTAATATACCCTAGAGTTGTGATAGTATTGCGACTAATACTATTGTTGAGACTAGGCCCTAACCTCAACTAATTCTTAACTCGAAGAATGTACAAATTTTGGGAAGTTTTCAATCTCAAATCATGAACCTAGAGACATCTTAAACTTGGATATTATTTTGGTAACACAGAATAAATAGAAAATAGGATAAGTAATATTCATATAACACTATACAAAATAATTGCAATATCCATGACAAACCAACATAAAATTGAAAAAATACATATATAATTCATCAATTGACTAACTGCTAGTAATGAGACAAATATTTTTTTTTGAAGCTATTATAATAGTCACTTGCTGTGTGGTTGCATGTTTGCATGTCCATGCACTTCTACTTGCGAGCGCGTGCCTACGAGTGATTGCCCATTCATATGGGCACGCATTTGTGCACAAGCTTATCATATGCTTGTGTGCATGCATGCATGCATATTGTCAGTGTTATATATCTATTGCAAGCGGGAATATTCACATTGGTAGAGTTCTAATTTAGTATATTATCATTGGATAAAGATACAAGACACATACATATAAAAGAGAAGGAAGCACGAGGAGGCTCCTCGATTTTTTAACGTGAAAAATCTTGAAAAACAAAAAACGATGCTTGGCCCAGTTGAAATAATCTATTATATAATTATAAGTACATATGTCTGTTCTCCTATTGAATTAGAGAAGATTGAATTACATAGTTGATGTACAACGGTAGTTCGTCAATAATAGTTGCAACGAGGCGTAAAGACCGTAGTTGATTGTTATGAAGACATTAGCCCACCATGAAGATTGTAGATGATGGTTGTAATGCCAGCTGTTCATGAAGGTCGTAGTTGAAATTCATGATAGTAGATGACCATGTAGGTGGTAGATAGTTGTTTTAAAAGTCTTGGTTGGCCATAGAGGTCGTCGTTGGGAGCTACAGGAGCTCCGAACCACGTAGATCGTAGTTAGTCATAAAAACCTTTAAACCATATTAAACAGTTGAATCACTTTTAGAAGTTTTCTAGGCATAATTGTAGATTCAAATGAATTATGAATATGACAAGCTTATAGTCGGGTGGAGCGTCTTGACAATAGGAATCCAACGAGCCCAGGGTTGCTCAATTCTAACATCATTAAGGCACTCAAATGTCCATTAAGTCGTTCAATCAAGGGGATCTCTTTAGGCAGTCCGATCAGATTGGTATGGATTCCTTTGTTATTTTCAACCTAGAATCTACAAATAGAGTTCTGCCCCCACTTGAGGTGAGGGGCAAGAGGAAGACCATAGCCTACATAAGAGGGAGTTGAAGCCCAAAATTCTACACCAATGATAAGGTGTAATGCCCCTGCTTCTGCAGTCGTCAACCATCACCGACCATCGTCAGCCCTTGCGCCTGCAGCGGTCAACCACTATTAACCATCGTGTGTCGATCACCACCTCCTCGGGCGAACTCTAGCCACCGCAGCCGGCTAGCTCTGGCCTCTACCGCTGACTAACTTGTACCACCACATGCCGCTCATTGTTGACCATTATCGGCCGACACCCGCTCCTTGTAGCTCTCGAATTTGGTCCTCTCGTCCTACATACATCATCAAAGTTCACCACTACAACCTATATGACTAAGTATGACTTAAGTGATCCACAATTCGTGCAACTCTCGAATCTAACCCCTGCAACATACGAAGTTTATCACAACTCACCACTATGACCTATGAGATCAACTACAACCCATGTGATTCACAACTCATGCAGCTCCGAGCTCCGCCATTATGACCTACAAACGTCTTTATAGCTCACTACTATTACTTATGCAAACAACTACGACCTAAATGACTTGTAGTTTGTGTGGGTCTCAACTCCGACGCTTATGACTTACGAACGTTATCACAAGTCAACACTATGACTTACGTGACAAGCTACGACATACGTGATCCACAACTAGTGTAACTTCTAACTCCAACCTCAACGACTCATAGATATCATCATAGCCTACCACTACAACCTATATGACTAACTATGGTTTATGTAATCCATAGCTCGTGCACGTTCAGAATTCAGGGAAGCAATTTGACAATTTTTCAAAAGATGCTGCCTAACTTTTAAAAAATTGCCACCGAAAACACATTCATTATTAGGTTTAGTGGCAGCTTTCTAGCTGTGGTATACGTATATTTTTTTTAAATGAAATAGGTAACGTAATTTTTTTAGTATCAGATTATTATTGAGTAGGTTCATATATATTTTTTTAATAAACTGCAACTCTCCTAAAGAAACCCTAATTATTATTAAAAAGAGTTTTTTTTTTACTTTATTTTATTATTATTTTTTTACCCCCGAATTGGAGGCAACCACTGGATATTTATACAGTAAGCAGCGCTCTTGATAATGCTACAAGTTTTTAACCCCTCCTTTCCGCTCGTCAGTGTTGATAATCTGCACCGGGAAAAATTGATTTATTACACTCGAGTATTGAATGGTTGTTACGAATGGATAAAATACTCTGCGATGCCCAGTTCTAACAGTAGCTGCCTCCGTCAACCCAGCTGCGTTTCACCTTCGGCTCAACTTCTCTTCGCTTTCTCCAAGAGAGGAGAAGCTTAGCACGGAATCTTTTATCCCCAAAGTCTTTGTCGATTCGCCTATTCACCGGCTTCTGTGATTGCTGCAGCCGGCTAAGGACAGTTTCGCCCTTTGAGCAGTTTTCGTAAGATCTACGCCTCGGATCTCCGTTTAGGGTTTGCGGGGTCAGGAAGATGCAAAGGTCAACAAGGAATCTTGAGAGATCGACTACGATGACGAGGGAGAAACGGGTTTTGGACACTGGCGACGGTGACGAGCGCGGCGGTCCCGAGGCAAAGCGTCAGAAGGTTCCAGCTCTTGCCAGGTACTGTTAAGGCTGCTCCTTCGCCAGTAGGGTTAGGGAGGCGTATGAACTGATTTGTGTAGAGATTTGAAATAGAAATCTGCGGAATACGGCTTGATAGATGCTAAGTCGGGGGGTTTGGAATTTGATTTTTGTCTAAGGGCGTATCTTTATTCTGAAGTGACTACATATTTCAGATTGAGTGAGAAGAAAGGAGACTGATGTCTTTTAATTTAATACCCGAATGCTAGACTAGTGGTGAAAGTGTGCGATTTCTCTCGGTAAATTCTGTGTATATGCTGACATGAATTATGCTCGAAGGTTATAGGGTAATTGAACTTTCTTGCAAGCAGTTGCTTCCGAGTCCCTTCTTTGCACAACCCCTTTTTATTTTGGAAGTTTTTTATGAAATTCTTCCTTCTTTGATTCTTCTTTTTTAATGCCTTCCGTCAGTTGATTTATTTTAAATGAAGCTGAACATCTATCTGTAAAGCTGTTATTGTATTTATTAATTTTACTCCTCTCTTTCTGGCGGTTGTAATTCATATTGTTTTGTTTATCTTAATAATTCTTTGAAGACATTTTTGGTTTTCATAAAAGAATATACAATATAATGACGTGAGAGAGAGCGGAGTTGGTAACTCGGGAGGGTAATTAATGATTTTTGTGCTTTATGGTTCTCTGGATTTGCAGTGATTGAAGTTTAAATGTTCAAAAATATTTCATTGTGTTTATACTTGTTCCCTTTTGTTGGAATTGTGAAGTTCAGACAGTTCGGAGTGTGATGATTTGGATAAAACTGTAAATGTCTCTTTTTTGTGAACTGATTTGTATAATGGATTTTTATATTTTTGATGTCTAAAGTTAGATCAATCCAGTGGAAAGAGCAGCTAAACCAACAACAACAACAACAAATCTTTATCCCACTAAGTGGGGTCGGCTGCATGAATCCTTTTTCTCCATTGCATTCCATTGAGTGTCATATTTTCATTTAATTCAATTCAAAGAGAAGCCAAACCGCTGTATCTAAATTTGACATGTATTTGAGTGCTTGAAGTACATCTTCTTACAATTCTACTATATAGTTTGCTTCACTCAACCAAGGTAGGGTGCTATCTTCTTGTTGGCCACTAGTTGTAGAAAAAGAAATTAAAATGAGCTAGCAAGTCCTGAAGTTGGAGTTTGGATACTATCTATATCATTTCATATCCTTTACAACCTTACTTTCTTGTCATAATTTTCTTAGCCACATCATTTTTTTTTCTTTTAATTTTTATCCCATTGTTTTTTGCGTTCCTGAATCCTTAAAATAACAACTTATTTGAATATTGGTGGTGAATTCTTGAGTTCATCTGGCAGTATTATGTGGTGTTCTATATTTGGCAATCAGTACCAGCTGCTGAATTTGAATTTATAATGTCAAGCAAGTTAGGGACCCTAGGAGATGTGCAATTTTTCTCCTGAACAATAATTTCATTCAACATTTTCATAATGGTCTTAAATTTCGCCAATCTTTTTTATGGAATGAAACTTTCCCTAGCCACTTTGAGTTGCTTTATCCAAAAAAATATTCTTGGAAACGTAGTTGAGGAAAATTAATAATGAATTTTTGGGAAATGCTTATCCATGAAAATTCTATCATTGTTTTTTGCATTTGATTGCTTTCTTTTCTTCATATCTAGTCAAGAAGCTGGGTGAAAAAAAATCTTTTAAACTGTCTATTTGTTTTCCTCTTCTTTGGCTGTTCAGGGAATATGTGATTTTTTTTTTAGTTCATTTTTTTGTATAGGTTCACCATGTTCATGTTCTGCCCCTGCTAATTTAAAAGAAGATTCTAATATCCTCTGCAGTGTAATTGTGGAAGCTCTCAAGGTTGATAGTCTGCAGAAGCTTTGTTCATCATTAGAGCCCGTGCTTCGCCGAGTTGTAAGTTGAAAAAACTTACTCTCTGTCCTTTTGTATTATGAGGATTACTGAAAATGGGCAATTATTGCATTTGATAGATATGGTCATATTCTTCCAACTTTGATGCATTTTGAATGATAATGTTAAAACTATTATCTTCCTTTTGTGAGGGCCATATTTTCCTTTGTCGGACACAATGTTTTTTTCATAATTCAGCATGTCATTTATATTAAATTAGAAATTAGTTTTCCATATCATCCACTTAATACTAGTCATAATTTTGTATTTTCTTTTTAACTTTCTATTTACTTGACGTTTTGGCAGCATTTAAAATTTTTAGAAATGCCGAGAGCTGTCACCTTCTTACTTTATTTTGTGCTAATGGGCTATGCAAATTTATGCAATGCCTCTCTCAGTTAAATTCTGGATCATGTTGATGTCTTCATGCTGATTATTTTAACACAATAAATTTTAGTTTCTACCTGCCACGTGTCGTGTTTCCAATGAATATTTGCAGGTTTGATTTTTCTTTGAAGCCATTGCCAAACCGATTCAACGAGGCCCAAAAGCTAAATAAATATGAAAAATCAATTCAGTATAGTCAATAGCAGCATGCACATTGAGTGATAAAAGTCACTATTAAAAAATAGAATTAGTATCAAAGTAGTATTTGACTTAATTTACGCAGCAGGACATATATGATTATGGGCAATTCACGCACTGGAAATATTGCATTGTTTAGTTTGTTTGAATTTTTCACCCAGACCACTAAACCTATGATCTGTAGTTTTAAGCTCTTCCACTCTTGTTTACGTAGTTAACTTTGGGGTTAACTGTTTTTCAGAAGGTACCGGTTAAAATATAGGTGGTCAACGGCTGTTAATTGAAGTCAGTTTATTCTTAATAGTTTGCATATCTATTTATTATTTCTATCAATTGATGAAAGTTATGTTTTGGACATGATATCTGTGTTATAGGTCAGTGAAGAAGTGGAGCGTGCTTTAGCAAAGCTCGGCCCTGCTAGACTTGGGGCAAGGTACATCACTAGAATGTTAATTATGGTTAGATTGTTAAATTTGTAATATTTTTAGTTTATTTTTGTATTTTTCATGACATTGATTTACTGTTGCATCTCACAAGAAAATTCGTCAATACCTTTTAACACTTATTATTTTTTACATTTTGTAAGTCTGCATTCATAAATATTATCAATGTTTTTGTTCGGGTTGTCAATGTGGAGTAATCTGCTTGTTTGGTCATGGCAAATTATAAAATAACTGTCAAACCTTCTGAGATTATGATGGGTTTTTGAGTTTGTTATTGAGGGCTGTTGTATATTTTTACAATTCTTATTTGCATTAATTTTTTTACCCTTAAAGTGAAGAACCATTTATGTGTCACAAAATGAAAAGTAGAAACACCCTTGAATCGCCAAATAAATTGTGAAAGCTTTCAAATCATCATTCACTAGTGGAAAAAATGTGCAGATCTCAAAATATATAAGCCAAGTTGGAGTTTGATTGTTGCGTTTGCATTTTCATTTGCATTTTGTAGTGTTAGTGCAGGATCTTTTAGGGTCCACATTCCTAATGCACCTAGAATAATGTGTTGTATATAAATCATGCAAAATATATTATGATTCACCAATCACTGAATGCTGAATGAGCGAAAAATTTACTTTCTTCTAGAGCAAAGTATAAATACAAGAATTAGAACATGAACTATAATGTATCGATCAAATAGAACTGGGCAAATTAACAAAAAAATGAAACATGCAAAATCAATAATCAATTCTGATTTAATCACCGCAATTAGGTTTTTCAGTTGTATCAAAATTGAACAAAATCAATAGCAACGTTAAATAACATTGTCACAAAACTAAAAATATTCTTGTTCTTTTGCTGTTAGAAGGATGAGACTTGAAATTAAGCATCATACTTGTAATGCACAAAGGGATCGCATGCCAAACTTGCACATACAGGATTGAAAACTAGAAGAATTTATTCAATCAAAATATTGTATTTTGTATCTTAGAATAACTATTTTTAGACTCCACGTTCATAGATTAATAGATCTGGTTGTCATTGGATCAGCTAAATCTGATTCCAGATAACATTCTCGTTTATAAGTCATCCTTGTCCTAAATTGAAAATTTTAAATTTGCTACTCCAATTCATATTTTAATGAATAGGAGTCACGTGAGCATGGTGTGAATTATAATTTCACATTGGTAGCGGCAACCGGCTAAGAGAACAAAGTTCATAATTTCACATTGGAGCTATCTTAGTTTAAATCCAGCACTGGCAGTGTTTTTATCCTGCATCAGTTTTTTGTGCATAATTGCTTAATTAAGTTTAAGCTTTAGTTATGCTTGTTGCAACAGTTTTTTTCCCTGTTTGCCGTCGCTTCTTTTCCTCACATCATATGATGATCTCATGCCGCATATTAAGCCTTGTGCAAGCTGATTATGTTTGTTCCTCAGCTTTTGGGTTGCTTATCATTTTCAGCTAAGCTTAATGCAATATATTATAGTACTGATAAGTTGTTTAGTAAAGTTTTTCAGCATATCTATAATGGTTTGAGTGTTGGGGAATTAAATGAAAAGTTGGAATAACTTGTATGGTGAAATTAGGAAAGATAAATTAAGGAATAATTATTGTTAGAGATATAACTAGAGTGATATTGATTGATGATGCGTTGATTGAAAATGAATTTAGGTAATTTGGACATGTACGCTTAAGGAAAATAAATGCGTCCCTCCATTAGATGGGTAAATAAAATGTGTAAAAGAACTGGAAAGGCAGAGAGAGAAACCTAAGTTTATGATGATAAAGTTGTGTGAAATTTCTTACAAAGAATAAATTTAACGCGTCTGTTGGGGATTCATAAAGCTGATCTCCATTGATTGGGGTAAGACTAATGAGGATTGTGATGATTGACATTTTCAAAATTGTGATGTATATGAGGATTTCATTATGCAATGCACTTCAATGACTTATGATATTTTATGTAATTTATGGGGTTGTTTGGGTCTCTTATATGGCTATTGTTTTCAAGCTTCAGTCATAGTCTACGGAGTTTATTGCATTTCGATCTCCAATAATTGGGGTAAGACTAATGATGATTGTGATGGTTGACATTTTCAAAACTGTGATGTGTGTGAAGATTTCATTGTGCAAAGCAATTCAATAACTTGTGATATTTTATGTAATTCATGTGGATGTTTGGTTTCTTATATGGCTATTGTTTTTAAACTTCATCCATAGTCTATAGAGTTTATTTCATACCGATCTCCAATAGTTGGGGTAAGACTAATGATGATTGTGATGATGACATTTTCAAAACTGTAATGTATATGAGGATTTCATTATTCGTAGCAATTCAATGACTTGTGCTATTTTACGTAATTCATGGGGATGTTTGAGTTTCTTATACGGCTATTTTTTTCAAGCTTCATTTATAGTCTATAGAGTTTATTGGATGTTGGAAGATTCGCGACAATAGAGTGATTATTTAATGTCTTGGCATTGCACAAAGATTCAACACTCACAAAGATAAAAGAAAAGTAACAGAAGGAGATATTAGATTTTTATGTGAATAAACCATGGGAACGAAAAAGTTATTGGGATCTAGACCAGCCATAGTAATCCACTATACGATTATAAGTACATAGTTCAATTCTTTTCTTGAATTAGAGAAGATTGAATATAATATTGATAATCACATGTATGATTGTCTTCTAGGTTTAATAATCGTAATTGGGCTGCAACAAATAGTTTTTGGTGATAATAACAATAGTGGCCAGCAAAGGTTAATTGCCATAAAAACAGTAGTTTGTCACATAGACTTGAGTCGGTACCTGCGATAACATTAGTTGGTCATAAAAATCATAATTGAAAATTGTAGTAGTAGTTAGTCATATAGGCCGTAGTTGGTCACATAGGTTGTAGTTAGAGGGTGTAGTAGCTGTTAGCTAAATAGGTCATAGTTGGTCATATAGGTCGTCGTTGGATGCCAAAGTAGCAATTAGTTTGGTAGGCCGTAGTTGATCACATATGTCGTTGTTGATAGCTGTAGTAGTATTAGTTGACTAAAGATACTGCTATAGTTGATAGCTGTAAGAGTGCCAGTTGGAAAACATAGACCGTAATGGAAAACTGCAATGACAATTGTTGACCACATAGGCCATAGTGGAAGACTACAATTACAAATGTTGACTATATAGGCCGTATGGGAAGATTTTAATAACAATAATTGATCACACAGTCCGTATTGATGACTGTAATGGTAATAATTGATCACATAGGTTGAAGTGGAAGACTGCAATGATAATAGTTGGTCACGGGGGCTGTAGTGGGAGACTACAATGACAACAGTTGGCTACATAGACCGTAGTGGGTCACTGCATAAGCGCTAGTTGACCACATAAGCTATAGTGGAATGTTGTAACACGTATGTCACAGTGAGAAGTTGGAGTAGCGACTAACCACATTAGCTATAGATGGTTACTGCAAGAGTATTAGTTGGTCATAAAGGTTATAGTGGAAGGGTATAATGACAACAATTGCTCACATGGACCATATTGGAATGATATAATGACAATAATTGATCACCCGTAGTGGAAGGCTACATTGATAATAGGTGGTCACGAATGTCGTAATAGGAGATTGCAAAGTATCTGGCCAGATAGTTTGTAGTGGGTTGCTGCAAGAGCGTCAGTTGGCCAAAGTGGTTGTGGTGGAAAACTGTAATGATAACAGTTAACCACGTAGGTCGTTGTTGAAAGCTATAGTAATAACTGATCACATAGGTCGTAGTGGGTCGCTGCAAGAGTGTTAGTTAGCCACAGAGGCTTTATTGGAATGTTGTAATGATAGACCGTAGTGAGAAACTACATTATTAATTGACCACATAAATCGTAGTGGGTCGTTACAAGAGTATTTGTTGGTCACGTATGCTGTAGTGAAAGATTGTACTAACATCTTTTAGCCACGTAGGTTGTAGTGGAAAGTTATAGTAGTAACTGACAATATGAGTTGTAGTTAGTGCTACACTTGTTGGTGGTTGTAACCCTTCTATTGATTTTTTTTTTTTGCACTAGATACAACAATTGTCGGTATATGGTGTATAGAAAACTTAACGAGTCCGGAGAAATTTGCCTCATTCTAAATAAGACGGTCATAAGCAGATGTTGTCGCTAGTTATCACTGGATCTTCAATACGACATTTTTCGTTACAATGTATCTAGGATACCTTTTTACACAGTATTCGAGATACTTTGTTTCTCAGTATTTGACATACTTCATCATCAAACATTGTTCACCAACGACATCGAGTAGGGGGCGACCGACAATGGTCTATGGTGGTTGACGGGCAGTGTTTGGTGGCTACAGTGACCGGAAGTTATTGTCGGGTTTTCAGTTCATATGATAGCACCGGAATTTGACTCCCCCTCTCCTCAAGTGAAGAGAGGGGCTATATGTATAACCTTTGGGAGAGAGACATTTTGGTTATTTAGTGAATAACCCGTAACCGCCTAATTAGATGACCCATAATGACCCTCTTTGATCATAGGAGTTTTTGTAATGATTTGGAGCCTTAATGAGCTCTAAAATAAGAGAGCTCAAACTCATTGGATTCCTCTCATCAAGATGCTCAAAATAAATATGTTAAGTTTGGAGTTCATCTGACCGTCAAATTGACGATCCGAAACCTCCAAAAGTAATTTAATGGCTTGATTTGGACTCGATTGGACTCGGAATGAACCAATTTTGGTATCATTGGGTTCGTCTTGTCGAGAAGATTAATTTGGCTACAAACTTGTTGAAATTGGGGCCTTGCATGATCTGGAATTTGAAATTTGAACATTTATTGTTAACAAAATGCATCGAGGTTCATGCTAGATGAGAAAAATTTGTTGATGATGCAACTGAGTTAAATGTCTTGGTGGTCTAACTATTTGCATTGTGTAACTAGTCTTGGAGGCCTAATGCATTTCTAAACATGCATATATTATATCAATACTGTTTTGGTTGAACTGGACTTTAGCAGTTATTTTATTTAATCAACATTGAACATTGCATGAGCAGGTTGAGTAGAGATATGGTCAGCTCATGTATGTTGCTTGTAGATGAAATTAATCATTGCTCATGATTTTTTCTTATTCTTTTGGTCACATTTTACTTTCATAATAGTTTTCCAATAGAAGCTAGAATTAGAATAGCTAATTTTTACCTTTAGATCCATTGTGTGTTAGTTTGCAACAGAATATGCTCACTGAACTCCATTTTATGAGTTTTTGAATATTTGGTATGACTGAGATTATCTTTCTGTTTATCAATTGATTGGATTTAAACTTGTATATATTGATAATTATAAATTTCATCTTGTTCTTGAGGGTCACACCATCTCTTAGTTTAAGTTGAACCGATGAAATTGAAATGTGCTTGTTATTTTTAATTTTTCTCTTCTGGCTAAAGGTTTTAGTTGACACAGTACCATGTCCTGGTTGTGATATATGGGCTTTCCTGGAAATAATTTTTTTATAATTTTACCATGTCCTGTTTGCGATAGTATATGTTTTCCTGGCAATAATTATTGTCGTAATTTGGTTGCAGGTCTTCTCCAAAACGGCTTGAAGGACCTGATGGAAGAAGTTTGCAGCTGCAGTTCAGGTCAAGATTGTCTTTACCAATTTTTACTGGAGGAAAGGTAGAGGGAGAGCAAGGCGCTGCAATTCATGTTGTGTTGATTGATGCCAACAATAACCATGTAGTAACTTATGGGCCTGAATCTTCAGCAAAATTAGATATTCTGGTACTTGAGGGTGATTTCAGCAATGAAGATGATGAAGACTGGACTGAAGAGGAATTTGAAAGTCATGTGGTAAAGGAACGAGAAGGCAAGAGACCCCTTTTAACTGGCGATTTACAGGTTTCCTTGAAAGAAGGGGTGGGAACCCTTGGAGAACTAACATTTACTGACAATTCTAGCTGGATAAGAAGTAGGAAATTCAGGCTTGGTTTGAAGGTTGCTCCTGGATTCTGTGATGGTATTCGAATTCGAGAGGGGAAAACTGAGGCATTTACAGTTAAGGATCATAGAGGGGAATGTAGGTGTTTTCATGATTCTAATTATCATCTTTTTGATTTGTTTTTGGTAGAAATTTTGTTTTTGAAGTTTTATTTTTAATGGCATGTAGTATACAAGAAACATTATCCACCTGCTCTAAAAGATGAAGTTTGGAGACTGGAAAAGATAGGAAAAGATGGTGCATTTCACAAGAAGTTAAATAAGGCTGGGATTAGTTCAGTTGAAGATTTCCTTCGGCTTTTAATTAGGGATCCACAGAGGTTGAGGAATGTAAGCTTCACTTTTTCTTTTTGTCATAAAATATTCAATGACTATCACTCCTATGCCATTTTTTCATGATTGCAGATTCTTGGAAGCGGCATGTCAAATAAGATGTGGGATGTCCTTGTGGAGCATGCCAAGACCTGTGTCCTTAGTGGAAAATACTATATATATTATTCAGATGAAACGAGGAATATAGGTGCTATTTTCAACAATATTTATGAATTTACTGGGTTGATTGCTAGTGGACAGTACTTCTCAGCTGAGTCTCTAAATGAGAGCCAGAAGGTTTATATTGTTTGTTTGTTTTCTGTTTGCTATTTTTTATGAATTCCAATGCTCTTAACGCTTTAAAGGACATGCTGGTTGAAATTGGCTGAGAATAGGCATAGACTAAGAATCTAGTTCTGCCAGTTGTTATTGTCTTATGGTGTCTGGGCTGGCTGATTTAACCTATAATTTGTTATTCAATATATGGCCATGGGAAGAATATCAAGTATTGTGTTTTATTGACTTCTAAATTGAGCAGGATAATTATTCTGGAATCTCTGTTTTATGGGTGGAGTTTTTTTTTTTTTTTTGAATTTACATGCTTGTGGCATCACTTTGTTGTGTAGCCAAGGTTAGAAAAACCACGCTTTTATAAACAATGCAACGACTTGAATTTTGCTTCACAAAGTAATTTGGAAGGTTTAACTTTCTTCTTTCTTAAATGATGAAGTCATTGCTTGATGGAAATGAACTTGATTCTGAAACTGGTCCTAGTTCTCACATTATCCAGCTGTGATGCAAAAGAGGAAAGAAAGTGTACCCTTCTATGGCATTTATAAAATCTAAGCCTTGGTACAATTATGGATTTTTATGATTAGACTTCATCCGTGATTTTTCTTATAAAAAGAATACTCTATGATCGACATAATTACTGGAACTCTAATGCTTCTATTTGTCAGAGATTCTTTATGCATTTAATACAGATAAGTGCTGAATACTAAGAACACTATTTTTTGTGGGGTTTTTATCGTACGCAATCTCAGTGGAGGGGCAATGGCTAGGATGGGATATTAATATGGTAATGCTAAAAGGTGATAATAACAAATGCATCGAAAATTGGATCTGTAAATCCAATGATTATCACACACAAATTTGTAGATCAGAATCCATGTATGCTTTCTGTTCTCCAGAATCATAAATCTTATAAACTATTGAGTTGAACCATGCATGATCTTTAGTAACTTGACATTGTACTTTCCTACCAAAACAAAAGAAAAAAAAAGAATTTTTTTGTATTGTGGATCATAGCCAATACTGTGACTATCTCCTTTTACAGGTTTGCTTGTTTTAATCTCGTTCACTTATACTTTGTGTGCTTGGTTAATGACCTACATATTTGTTGCTTAGATTTTTTTCCCTTTTTTTTTAATTTGTGAACGTGTTATATATCCAATATAGTTATTTAGTGAATGTATTTTGGAGTGAATGAGTGTATTCTTGCATGATTGAATGAGATGGACCAAAATAACACACTATTAGAAGAGCGCGAGGAGCATTCCAAGATTAGAAGTAAATTTTTTTTCCTAAATGCGGACGTAAGGTCAAGTATTCAACAGCCAAGTACAGGGTTCAATCTCAAAACTATGTGCCACCTTTATAGTTAGTACCCATGCCACTACATTGCCTAAATTTAGCTGAGATATCTGGGGCCAACTAACATAAAGCCACCATACAAGATTTAAGCAATTAACCCCACTCTATGAAGAACAGGTTTCCCATTGATTACTTGCTCTGGCCAAAAGGCTTATTTAGGCAACAACTAGATCATTATTATTAAATCAAATCAATCGAACCAGCTACACAAGTTGCAACTGCCCAAGCAAATTCTAAGTTTGGTCTGTTGGGTTAAACTCGTGTTAAACTTATTCAACGTATTATATGTTTAAAAGGAGAGCACAAATATAAACCAGTCACAAAGCAAACCTAGAACACTCCGCATGAAACAAAATTCTCGCATAAATTTACCTACACTTGACCTATCCAAGAAAATTGAAGGATCTGCCGAGAAGGTCCTGAACAACTACTCTCAATGATCTTAAGGTATTCAACTAAGTAAAAGTTGATCAGTAGTGCGAGCACAACTACTAGATGCTACAATTGACTAGCTACCTGTGAAAACTTGAATTGTTTGTCTTGAATGGCGTAGAGATCATGAACACGAACACCGGAAGTTAGGAAGTTAGGAAGTTAGGAAGTTAGGGAAGTTAGGGTTCGAACTAGCACATGTAGTACTTCCATACAAAGCCAGTTAGGCTTCCAATGCATGCTGTGGGACTCACACCTAGCATGCACATGGGATGCTACTGATAATGTCAAGATGATGTTGCCAGCATAATGGGAACATTCTAGATGTAACTGTGATGTTAGATAAGGATCAAATTAACAATTTGATTTGCATCAAATGATGTAAATTTCTTGAAACTAACAACATTGTATACCAAAGTCTAAGCATTGTTTAAGTGTCTATGCATCAGAATAAATGGAAGTTAGTTCTCCTTTGGGAATGTGACCATTCATTATGAAAATGTATATAAAAAATGCCATCCCATAGGTGCAAACTACAAATAGTTTGACCCCAAATCAACGAAAATTCAATGCTTGACATGTTAGTTGGTTTTTGTAGTCCTGAAACTCCATTTTCAATAACAACAACTGTGCTTGGTTTACTCTGTCATCAGTGAAGACACCCTTTTCATGGCATCTCTGAATCAAAGCCTTGGATTTGCTTCTCTCCTTGAACTATTCAACTGTTTCATTCTCTTCCCTTAATAAGTAATCTCATTTATACTTGCTGTGAACTAGATGTTGTTGACAACATTGAATGAAATCAAATGACCAAGTAGTTGATTTGTTAGATCGGGTTTAAGCAATAAACCCAGGGGATTGATTGAACAATTGACATCTTATGCTATTTTTCTACTTTTGGTTGGAAGCAGTGTGTCTATTATTGTTCATTCTAGCGAATGCATTGCCTTATCTCTTATGACCATTATAGGTAACTTGCAGGAAAATGCATTTGTATGATTAGTTAAGGAAATTTTTTGTTGACAATGTTCTTATCTGCTAGAGTGCATCGTATGAGTGCCACATTTATGATCACCAATTACTGATTTTCTTATCAGGTTCCTTATTTAAGGGAAGAAGACCCTAGGGAAGGCAGTGCTGTTATTCCATTGAGCTAGTAACTCCACCATCAGCAAATACACCTTCTATGGTATTTTTCAATCAAATATTTGCTCTCTCACCCCTCCTTGAATTATACGAGAGTGCCATTCTCTTCCTTTTGTAAGCAATCTCATCTGTTGCTCACTTCGAAACAAATGTGGATAGCAACACCGAATGAAATCTAATGAACCTGAGTGGAATGCAAATGTGAGTACATGTGCTGAGTGGAATTTTGTCATAAAATAGATCTGCGTCCAATGCAAAGTTATAGGAGGCTGAGAAGGAGCACCAAGTGCTTATGCAAGTAAGTGCGATAGAGCTCAAGCAATTGAGTCACATGATTGATATAACATTTAGCATCCTTAGATCTTTTTTACTTTTGGTGAGAAGCAAGGTTTATGTTATGGTTCATTCTGATTGTTTGAGAAGCCTTATTTCTCATGACCATTTAAAAGGTAACCTGCAGGAAGTGCCATGTGTTATGGTAGTTGGAAAGGATTTTCTGACAGTTATCTTTTGCTACTATACTGCATCGAGCGAGTGTGATATGCATGATCTCCCATTGTTGATTTTCTGATCAAGATTCTTATTTAAGGGAAAAAGATCCCTAGGAGAGGGTCTGTAGTTATTTTGTCGAGATAGTGAGATCAAGTGGTGGTGGCATATTCACTATTCCTTCTTTGATGGAGATTTGAGAGGCACTATTCGAGGATATAAAAAATTGGAGAGAAAATAAGGCTCCATAGTCACAAATCTTTGTCCCCATAATTGGGAAATCTTAATCTTTCTGCCATTATTGTATGAATGATTTTTTAATTTTTTTTTATTCCGTATATATGATTGAAACTAGCGACATGAGGTGATTGCCCCTTCATACTTGTGAAAGAATGTCTATCGACAGTTCTTATGAATGTATAATGAAAGCATGAGTGATTATGGATGAGATTGTGGAGTCTGTAAATTTTATTAGTGAATACCGTGTATATGATTTTGGATTGAGTGTCCTTGCCAGTTGCTGGCTTGGACTATGTGATCATAATATTTATGAATGATGATAATGAGGGGTTGCATGACATCGACTTTACTATATGATGATTAGAAGGGTTGTATGATGTCATCATCTAGTGTTATTGAATGAAATGGTTTGTGTGTGATATATTTGAGCATGATTCATCGCTTATGCTTACAGGCATCTGAAAAACATGAGAAGAATCAGCATAGTCATAGTTAAAACAAGCAATTGTATTGTTCGTGTTTAACATTTGGAAACATTATTTAACTTTTTTTTAGTGAAGATCTATATCGTCCATAAAACCTGAAGTATATCTTCATTCGGAAGGTGCCTAAACTCACGACAAAGAAGATGATTGGAGTTTTTGAAATACTTTATCTCACAAATCTGTATCATCCATTGAAAACTAGTTTTACTGTTGATGCACTCAATCAAAGATTTTTTCTCAACATCTTGGGATGCTTACCAAACGAGAAGTTTATTTTGTTGAAGTTGTTGAACTAAGCATTAAGGCCCAAGTAGGAAACCGATCTTCAGCCAAGTGGATTTAACAAGTGAAGGACCTGAGCCATACCGATTTTAATGTAAATGATAACACAACCCTCAATTTTAGAAGCCAAATGTGTTTTGTACTTAGTAAACTTGATGTAAATGATAACATAACACTCAATTTTAGAAGCCCAATATGTTTTGTACTTAGTAAACTTGAAGTTTTTATTTTATGAAGCCTATTATTCTAGATATATCATTCATTTAGGAGAACACATGATTTATCAAGACTTAAAAAGCATACTTGGTTGCTAGAATTGAAGAGAGAAGTGGTTTATGAGTAAATAGTTGATATATCACGTAGTGAAAGTTGAGCGTCATATATCAAGCTTTATCTATACTGACTTGAGAATGGGAAGGCATTCCTATAGAGTTAATTTTAGGATTTTGCCTGAATCACATTAGAGTTTAGAGTCTGTCTGATATGATATGGATAGTAATTGGGCAACTAATGAAGAATGCACATTTCTTGCGGCCTATGTGACTATTTTAGGCTGATATCGGAGTTAAGCAAACCATGATGGATGACACAATTTTATTAATGACAGAAAATGTTACAATGAAGACTCAAAAGAAAGAAAGACAACACACAAAACAAAGGCGTAAAACAAAGGATTACAAATAAAGTTTCGATAAAAGAAGACACAACAAGCTTGACGAGGAGGGAATCCGGGCAGTGGTGCAAGGCAAGCGGCTGTGGTGAAGGCCAAAAAAGTGTCTCGTTGCCGTGAAAGGGATAAACAACAAATCAACGAGGGTAGGGGCGTCAAACCGCAATTTGGAGCAAGCTTGGAAAGGTAGCGGTGGTTCTGACCTGCAGGGATGTTGCAGGGAGAGTTTGTTGGTCTGTTTTTGGAGCGACTCTGTCAAGGGCAGCGGTGGTTGTGGTCTACAAAGAAGGAATCAGATGGGGTAGCAAAGCTGGTTGGCTGCTGGGATGGTCGATCAGTGGCAAGGAGGAGTTGGAAGGGCTGTTGATCGGTGGCTGATGAGGAAGATGGTGGTTGGAAGGAGTCCTGTGGGAAGGAACAAAGCTGACAACAGTAAAAGAGAGGCTGCGGTGGCTGGACGGGAGTAGGAAGGTGGTTGTCGACAGTACAAGCGGGAGTTGCGATGGCTGTATTCTAAAATAGTAGCAAGGAAACTTAAGTATGGTAACATAAATGCATCGTCGGGATGAAGCTACAACCAGAGCACCACTCAGAACATTGGAGACGATCATCGGAGCACTACCTCAACGTCAGATACAATCTCAAAGGGAAAATATCAAGACTAAAACCTAAATTTAGTTATTAATAACAAGACCCCGAATTATAAGCACATCATCCCCTATTTATAAATAAGCTAGACTTATTTGAAGTAATAAAAATAAGAAAAAAGAATAAAATATAATCAAAATTTCATTTTTATGAAAATATTTAAAATATGAAAGGAGAATAAAATATAATCAAGATTTTAGATTTTAGTAAATGATTTAAAATAGGATAGTCTATGGAATGAAAGGGGGAAAAGGGGGAAATGAGAGAAAAGGAAAGGGGATTATAATGGAAATTCAAATTTAGGAAAGAGGAATAAAAATATTCAGAAATTCTGATTTGGAAAGACTTATATTAGAAATATGCTAAGAAAGAAAGAGGGGGAAGGGGAGAGAAGGGAAACGGAGGAGCGGCAACCCTCCTCCCTTTGAGGACTGGTCTCTATAACCCCCACGTCAGCCTCCCGAGGTTGGAGGGGTTCGATGTCATAGGTTGAAGCTTCCATGTCATTGTCAACCACCCTTGGATCCCACCAGCGACTGCACCGTCTACCTAAACATCCGAGGAAGTTTTCCCACATGTGAGCATGTCTCCCTATCGACCCGTTTTGGTTTGGCATAATGTGAGTCAAAGGTACACCACCATGTAGGTTTTCTCGAGCCAAATTTCGAGCAAGGAAATATCTCATATGCTTCTCATCTTTTGACAAGTTGCACCTTAACAAGATAAAGGATTTGTAAAAGTTTGGTTGATGAACTATTCTTATTATCTTCCGGGTCTTCCCTTTAACTCTTAAAGTTTTGGAGAACTGACATTTTCTGTTGTCTTCAAATAACAAGAGTTTCACACTGGTTTTTCGTCTCTTCATATGAAACACTGGGGGTGAGGCTTGGAAGTGTAGCATTTGTGCCGACATCTTCTGCTTTGCGCGATTTTTATGTCTCAACAAAATGTTCTCTATCTTCTAAGAGAGCAGGAATCACAATCTCATTAAAAGTTGCATATTCTTTTTGATCACATGGTGGAAAGGCATTGGAAGTTTCCACGAACAAGGGAGTTCCAAGGGGGAAGTCGTCATCAAATGAAAATTTTCGTAAAAACTGTTCTTCATTGTCTGGGTGTCTTTACCCAACTTTTCGATCACGCCTTGCTAGGTGAAGTAGATCACTCCTCTGATTGTGCATTCTGATTCAACTTGTCCAAATACACGGGCACTTGCAACATCTTCTGGCTTTGACAAACTTGAGGATTGGTTTTGCTGGATAGTAGCAAGGTGGGTCGCTTAGTGATGCGGTCTCTCTACTTCAGAAGCTAGAGTTTGTCATTTTTGACGTAGTAAATTGGTAGAAACTGGTGTTGTGTTTCCCTCTTCATCTTCATATTTTCTCATTCTTCCCCTTGACATCCCATATCACTGTCGAGGGTAACCTCCCACTGGATTTCCTCTTTAATATCCATAAGCCTTGTTGAAGACGACAGAGCTCTTGCCGTATCTCGTCTCAAGTAGGCTCGGGCATAGATCTCCTTGGTGGCATGATTATGGTTTGAGATTTGTGGAAGGAAAGAAAGTAATATGAAAGAAATAATTTTTTTTTTGTTGTGGTGGATTGAGTAGGGGCGGATGCTAGAAACTCTAGGATGAGACTAGGGCTAGATTAGCTTTGATACCGAATGATACCGGAGAACCCAAATCACGACGCACTATACAATTTTATTAATGACTTAAACAATGTTACAATGAAAACTGAAAAGAATGAAAGATAATACATAGAACAAAGGCGTTAAACAAATTATTACTTATAAAGGCTCGATAAAAGAAGACACAACAAGCTTGACGAGGAGGGATTCTTGGCGGTGGTGCAAGGCAGGCATTTGTAGCGAAGGCCAGAGAGGTGTCTCGCTGCTGTGGAAGGGATGAACAGCAAATCAACGAGGGTTGGGCCGTCGAACCGTTGTTTGGACGAAGCTTGGAAGGGCAATTGTGGTTGTGGTTTGCAAGGTAGCTGCAGGGATAGTTCGTTGGTCTGTTGTTGGAACGATGCTGTCAAGGGCAGTGGTGGTTGTGGTCTGCAAGGAAGGAATCAGAGAGGGAAGCAAAGATGGCAGGCTGCTGGGCAGGGAGGAGCTGGAAGGGCTGCTGTTAGATGGTTGATGAGAAAGACAATGACTGGAAGAAGTACCAAGGGAAAGATCAGGGTTGACAACAATGGAAGAGGGTCTACGGTGGCTGGACGGGAGTAGGAAGGTGGTTGGTAATGTGCCAAAAAATGTACTATTTTTTATGCTATATTTTATAATGATATTGCACTTTAAATATATGTTTTCTTGTGTTTTTGGTTGTAGGTACATCAAATTGAAGAATTTGGAGTGATTGGAGCAAAAAGAACAAAAATAGACCAAAATGGAGCAAATCGGGTCGAATCAGGGCACACCGGAGCCATGGGGACCGAAACCAGGGACTTAAGTGCCTGTGCCTGGCGCTTAAACGCCCAAAATGGCGCATAGGCGCCGCCCAGACAGAGAGGAGGGCCCTTAAGCGCCAAACACGATTTTCAACATATCTTCTAGATTATACATCGGATTTGGATGATTTTTGATGCGGTGTTTTGTGTATCTTGCGGAATTCGTTGCAAATGATAAGAGAAACTTTCTAGAAGGATTTGGGGCGGTTACAAGGAGTTTTGAAGAGGCACTTGAGACACCTTTTAGAAGATTCAATGAATATGAACATTTTTTAAGAGACACTTAAGAATCTTTTGAGAAATTATAAATAAGGCTTGGAAATGTTTTTAAAATGACACTTGAAATTTTAAACTAAGTGGAAGAGGAGAAGAAGGCTTGGAGAAGAAGAAGAAGGCTTGGGCGTGAGCCCAAGGGGGGCGACAAGGTGAGAGAGAAAGAGAGAGAGTGAGAGATTTCTTCTTTTCTCTTCACTTTGCTCTTGGAGAGGATTGTAAGGATATTGTTTTTGCTATACAAGGAGAGTTTGATTTCCATCAAAGATAAGTATTTTTATTATATTTTGATTTGAATCTAGTACTTTGTTTGCATGGTTTTAAAGTTTTGTTCAATGAAAAGTCCTTGTTGTTTCTCCATGTGTAGTGAGTAGTTTTCTTTATTCTTCCATCTTTTAATGAATTAGTATGCATGTGTAGGATATAGAATTGAGTGGTTGCAATGATATGTCATCTATTGTTATCAAACCAAAGTATTGTTGGATACAACATCTCCATATTGTTGGATACAACCCTCCTCTTTAAAAACGTTGTCATCTATTGTTATCAAACAATTTGTGGGTGGGTGAGCGGTTGCAATGATATGATGTTGAATTTTTAAGCATTGATCGACTTGTTGTTGTACGCCTGGACTCATTTTTGTGAAGTTTGCCTTTACACGCTAAGCTGTTTATTATTGATTCTATTTTTAATATGTTATTTTGAATTAGGTTTACCTCCCTCTGATTTTAATATCTCCAGGTGATGAATTAGCATAGAGCAGGAGTGAGAATCTGAGATAGTTTTGTCAAGCAACCTGATTGAGCTTGCTAGAAAACTTCTAGTTTAAGACATTCCTATTATGGATGAGGACAATTTCCTAGTAGATGTTATTATGTAATTTCTTTAGTGGCGAACTTTATTTGGCCTTCGCACCCATATATAATAAAATTATTGCAGTTTTCCTCTATTGAGTTGTGCCCTATTAGTTTACTACTGTTTGGTTCTATGTGAATTCCTTGTGGTTTTGTTTATTTTCCATTTGACTATGCTGTATTTGTATCTGTTTGTTAACTTTCATCTCGTGTGGCTGTATTTCATTTAGATCTAAGTGAGTTTTACAATTCTGCAAGATGCTTGGATTGCTCCTACACAGTGATGGTGGACTGCTTAGACACTGTTGGTTCAGGAAACCTGTAGCATTTTTCTCTCCTCTCCTCCCTGCCACAGCTGAGGGTTAAGGCATGCTTGTGCGGGTCTTAGCTGGTGACAACTTGTGTCTCAACATCATATATAACTCATCTTGAGAAAGAAAAAATTAGCAACTCTCTAAGGGGTCCCACGCTTAATTTTAAACTTTTATTGTAATTGTCCACAACTCTCAAATATGACACTTAAATTTTACTCTATTGGAAATGAGTTGATTGCTCAGGCAATAAACTTACCACATAGGATGCATACTATTTAGAGTTCTTCACCAAAAACTTCTTGTTTATTATTACTATACTTTGTTGCTGCCCTTATTTATACATCTACTTTATGTTGTCATGTTGATTCATATTTAGGCACAAGTTTCTTATCGCTTAATATCCAAGCACCTTGAAGACGATGGTGGCTTCTGATAGAAATTGTTAATATTAAATGTTTGCAGATATATGCTGATACGTTGGTAAAGAAGGCATATGATAACTGGTTGAACGTTATAGAGTATGATGGAAAGGCTCTTTTAAGCTTCAAGCACAACAATAAGGCCTCTCGTAGCGAAACTTCTACAGCTTCATCATGTAACCCATCCAATTATACCCAACAGCTCCAGCAAGTGGCACATCAGCAGTTGCCAGCTCCAGTTTCTGTAGAACAGCCTTCAATTGATACCTCAGTGTCTGTTGGAGGTAAAAATTTCATTAATCTCCACTTTTCCAAATATCTAATATTTTTATATTCTCAATCAGTATATACTACCTACTTTAGCAGGGATTTCTGCCACCAGATATTCGCATCAGACCCAACAGATCAACTCAAATGTCCACATCCAATACGATGACACGTCTTTCGCTCCTCAGACTCAATTCAATAATAGCTCATCTCATCAGCCTCTTCTCACTAGAAGCAGCAATACAGGACTTGCTTTGGCCCCCCCTCTTCAACAGCCAAGCTTAGGTTACCAGCCTCTACAAACCGTAAATGCAAACTCTTATGAGGATTGGTCACGTCCGCGCGACAATCGTGGTGTTGAAGACTTCTTCTCCGAGGATGAGATCCGCATGAGAAGCCATGAGATTCTCGAGAATGATGACATGCAACATCTTCTTCGAGTCTTCAACATGGGTGGAGCCGCTGGTGCTAATCTCCCAGAAGATGGATTCGGCTTCTCGTCTTACTTGCCGTCTCCATTCCCAAGCTATAACTTCGATGATGATCGCAACCGTTCATCCGGAAAGGCCGTTGTGGGGTGGCTTAAGATCAAGGCAGCGATGAGATGGGGAATCTTTATTCGTAAGAAAGCAGCTGAGCGAAGAGCTCATCTTGTCGAGCTCGAAGAAGATTAGTAAAGCTGTTACTAACCGCCAGTGTTCGGCAGGTAATGTTAGGAAATTCTTCTTCTCTGTATAGTAATGTTCTTCCCTTGCTCAGTTTATGCCAATCCTCTAGGGCTTTTTATTTTACAAAACATGAGGAAAGGCTGTTTGGATTAAAGATTATTTGGTGAATGGACGAATGTTGTCATTTTATTTCTTTTTAATTTTGTCAGTAGTAAGTATTTGGATTCATTTGTAGTGCTTATTTGAAAATAAGTTCTGATGCAATTTATGTCACTTGTGTGAGCAACATTGATATTGCTTTGTGGGAGAGTTTTCTTTTGCTTTGCAGGAGAATTGAAATGTTGTGGATTTGGTGGGATGAAAATTACTTCAATCTGATTTATAGGGACGGTGCATTTATTATGGGCTATAATAGCATCCATAACTCTTATTTATTTTAAAACAATTGGCATTTAATTATATTTTGAAAGTCTATTTTTTGGACAACTTGAGATGCTGTTAATGTGTTTGATGAATATTATATAAAATAATGCTGCTAATCATGGAAAATATGGTCTGATTTTTTCTGATGTAATGTGAATACAGCTATTTTTAAAAAAAAAATGTTACTTTCTTAATTTAATTTTCATACATGTTATGTTTTACAATATTCAAATGTAAAATCATGCTGACATGATATCTAAAAGTACATAAAATTTTAACATGGTGTTATGATTTAATTTTCCCTAAAGTATTTAAAACATATAAAAGTAATTTAAGTATTATTTAACTTTTTAAAGTCCATATCTATCATATATGTTAACTCTATTATCAGTATGCACGTTATGAAATTACAATTAATAAGTATCGTGCATTAAAGATGGTTAAATGTAACAAATTTAACTAATTCAAATGATTATAAAACTATTTATAAATACTTAAATATATTTATTCTTTTTGTTTTGTGTTAGAAAATTTATTATGACATAGGTATGTTTTATCGTCTTAATTTTATATGATGATTTTGGCAACACACAAATGAGATGAGTTGAGAACAACTTATAAGATAGGCAAAAATTTTTAGTTGAAAATTAAAAATCCAATAAGAAAACAAGTAATGGGTATGCTTCTATCAAAACTATTTCACTAGTGTTTGGTACAAGTTGTAAATGGTGTGGAGATCAGGGTTTATCATGTCAGTAATGGTGAGCATCAACACCGTTGGCAATATCGGATGTTAATGTTGTTGGTGGTGATGGATAACAAAGTTGAATGGGGCAGGAGTTGGTGTCAATAATGTGCATTGATTTTATTAATGATGGAGTGCTGATGAAGGCAATTATGTGAGTTACAAGCATCAACATTGACCTCATTGGCAATTAGATACATCAACATTATTGATTAAAACATGCAACAATGTCAACAAACATTGATGTTGATGTCAGCGATATGCATCAACATTGTTGGCAATGATATGCATCGATGTTATTGATGATGTAAGTGATAAATATGGCCGACATTGATATTAGTGTCAAATGCACCTAATATTAGTAAAAAAAAAATTATAAATTTATGGCAACACCTAATATTTGTAACCGTCTTGCTTTTCCTCTATCCTGCTTATAGCAAAATTCTCGAAGCCCTACGATCCTTTTGATTAAAGTTAGCATTCAACTCAAGTCGACTTCAGTAAATGTGATAAATTTGGATTTTATAAATCATGAGCGGAAAAATGCTAAAAATTATTTGATATGATAGATGTTAATTATTAAGAATAGTTTATATATGCTTATAATTTGATGATTTATTTAACTCATTATCCATAAATCTAAATATGCTAGTTTTAATAGATGTTTTTAGTTAATATTTTTTAACAATTAATATTAATTATTAAGGATAGTTTTATTTTAAATTAATAAATATTTTATTATAAAGTTTCTCTTCTGTTTTATTACATCAATTTATCCTATGTAAGCCTTAATCAACATAAGCTAACATTTTCATTAATGATTGTCGTGTTATTTACTTAGCTAATTATTCAATGATTTCTATTTAATTGAACTAACTAGAAAAGATATCTATTTAGTAAGTTAACTAAACAATACTTCATATTTAGTCAAATCATACAATTTAAATTTGATTAGGAAGACATAATATTTTAATTAATCACTAACTAAGAACGTCTAACATTAATAAAATATTAAAAAACAATTTACTTAACTTTCACTATAAATTATATTAATATGCTAATTTTAATTTATTTTAAATTGATTAAGTAGTAAAAGTAATTTTAAAAAAATTATATTTAAATAAACCTCTTCATCTTCTACCCCCACCCCACTTTCCGTACTTACCCCTCGCCTGTCACAAAAGGGAAAAATTATTCTGTGTCCGATCTCTACCGTCCATCAAAGATTTGGTGGGATATTTTTTTTTTTAAATTTTTTGAAAATGAGCGCCACCAAAACCTTAATGGACGGCTGAGATAGGCACTCCGCAGGGAATAAATTTTCCACGAAAGGCTGCATAAAAATGGCTACGGGAGCTCTCAAAGGGAAAAAGTGAAGAAGTGACAACTGACGAGGGAGCTTTTGCATCAATTAAACCCTCGACGACCAAAAAATAGGGGAAGAATTTGCAACAGTAAACCCTTGATGAAAAGGGAGGAATTCGAGAAGGAAGCTCGCTGGTGAAGGAAAGGATTCCCACGTTTCTCTTCATCGTAAATCTGTTGAATCCTTAGAATTTTTAGATTTAATAAATCCTCGATTTACATCTAAACATAGAAAAGACGAGATTTTTAGGAGTCGTAGAAGTTATCTGTGCATTTTACGCTGCTTGGCAGGAATTACGTTAAATATGACTTACCCCTCCTTGTTTCGCTCAAAACTATCACCTTCGTGAACGAAGCTTCGCGATAAAGTCGCCATCAGAGTTAGCTGGGAAGACAACGACAGGATCGCTACTTACAGAGACTGTCGAAACTTCCATCTTTCTCATCCTTCCGCTTGGCTCCTACCAAAAACCATAAAGGAAGGTAAGCCTGTTCGCGACATTCTTCGTTTTCGCACATCCCAACTTTTTTTAGTGCTCCATCTGTATGCTTGTATAAAAATTGTTCTAGTAGCACTTTTGTCCAAACACAACATTATATAAGAGCCCTATTTTTCAGCACATAGTATTTCAAGAGGCTTCTAGTTAAGTAAATAAGATCATCTTTGGTTTTTTTTTCAACATTGCTAGTGGAAATGATGATGTGAAACTCGAAGACTCCATCCGTATGCTCTGTATAAAAATTGTTCTAGTAACACTTTTTCCAACCACAACATTATACAAGAGCCCTATTTTTCAGTACTAACACTTCATCCATGAGCTTTGTTTTCATTCTGACACTTAGTATTTGTAGAGCCTTCTAGTTAAGAAAATGAGATAATCTTTGGTTGTATTTTCAATATAGTTAGTGGAAATGATGATGTGAAACTAGAGGATTGATTTATCAAGGATAATCTTGGTTTTTGGTGTGGTTTCTTTGAGAGGAAGGAGAGGATTTGAAGGGTGATCTGAAAGAGATCTTCTGGATATATTACAGTTTGTTTTGGTTTTGCCTAAAACTTAAAAGAAATAGAGATGTGAATGAAAGATTGCGATAATATGCCAAGAGTTTTCTCTCTCCTCGATGTTCATTAAATTTATCAAAAAGATATGATTTAGTAAATCCAAAAAAAAAGCATATGGGAAACTTGATTTGAGTTTTTGGGGGACTTAATTTTTTTGCAAAATTGAAGTTAAATCTTGTTTTTAAAGCTTTTTCTAAATTTTACTTTGGCTGACTTCTTGTTGATCTTATTTTTAGTGAAGTTTAGTTTTATTCTTAGGGTTCTCCCTTTGACTATCTTAGAGCCTTAGAAATCTGTCCCACCTCATTTTAAGAGTCCAACCTACTTCTTTGCCCTTTAAGAGTTTCGCATGTGTGGTATCGGCCTCTAGCGCTTAGGATGTTGAAAAATAATATGAGGAAACCCAAAAGACATTTTTATAGGACCATTAAGTCCTATGATTGCCTTATGTACAATATGCACTACTGCGCGCACAAAATCCACAATTCAGACAGTCGACATGTTTGATTACCACAATTCGCATTGCCTGCACTGTTATTTGTCGAAAGCTTAAATAAAAATTTTGAAACAATCGATCACGGATAATAATTTTGACGAGAATTGAATTTAACGCATTTTTGACCCTATCGTCGATGAGGGTGTCCGAACAATCTCGAATGACAAAATGAACTGCGCCAGCGTTTTTAGAATGCCAATTTTAGCTAGGAGGGACACCTATTTTACTAGAGCGACACACGAATAAATTGTACGAATTTTAACATTTTTTTTAAAAAGAAGATCCTTATTTTAAAATCCCTAAATCCCTAAACTCACGCACCCGTCTGTTTTTTTTTCCCGTTCGCGGTCCTTCGCGTGCCCTAGCTCTTCGCGTCGCGCCTAACCAGTCCTTGAGCTTCCTCTCCCGCAAGCAGCTGCGCCCGATTTCCTTTCGTTCCGTTCGAGATCGACCCCAGACCGAACCCTAGAAGAACGGCCCGAGCGTTCCTCTCTTCTTCACGCGACTTCGACCCGAGCCCCTCCTCGTACGTCCGTCTGCCGCTCTGCCTAAAGCTTCTTCCCCGTGCCCTGCGAAAAGTTTCCATTTCGCATTTCGCCACGCTCCCTGTAGCCTCTGCCGCCACTCCCTCTGCACTCTGTTGCTACTTGCCGTTGCGACCTTGTCGCCACTCCCACCCGTCGTCTTCAAGCTACGGTTCACCTCAACATCTCCTCTTCCCTGGCTATATAAACCCCACTTGGGGAAGGATTTCTGGTTGTTGAAATTTTTGGTGAGGGGGTGGTGCAAATTGAAGAAGTTGGTGGTATGATCAGAAGAACGTTCAATCTTGTTATTTTGGCAAAGTCTAGTTCAATATATGCATACTTATAAGAGATGTATGTGACTGATAATTTCTTTTTTATGAATTGCTTCATTGAGAGGGTATATTGCGGTGACATTTATATATTTATACTATGGAGTGTTAGACTCTTGTGAATTGCTTGATTGTTTACATCGTCAACACTTGAATTTAGAATAGGGTAAAGCTGCAAGTCCTTTTAACTCTTAAGTGCGTACATGCTTAGCACTTCATATCCTAAAGTATTTACCCACCCAACACCTTGATCTCTAGTTCCTTCACATATGTATCACTTTAAAACCTATGGATTTCACTCTTTAAAACAGTGGTATTTCTTTTGCATGATAAAAGGTCACACAATCCGCATATATTTACATTCATAACACCTAAACTATGTTTTCTTTTCTTGGAGTGTGATGCATTGTTAAAGATTCACATGCATGCCACCTAATTGCTGGATGTTTGCATTGCACATAAAACATAAAAATGGAAATTCACATACACACCACTTAATTCTTACATACCGAGTAATTTAATTGCATGGGCTGATTTTGGCAAGCATTCGGAACATTTTAAAAACATGTTTTGCGGGATGAATTGACTTCAGTTTAGAGCTTTTAAAAACATGTTTTGGCGATGTTTTGGGCATGTTTTGTGCTGTTTTGGTGAGGTTTTGGGCTGCATTTTGGCCCTATTTCGGCAAGGTTTTGGGCTGCTGTTTGACCCTGTTTTGGGGAGAATGATGTACTCGTTTTAGTACAGTTATGGGGCTTTTATGCATCGATTTGGGAACTTTGAAGTGCTGATTTTTCGAGGCTTTTAAGCATCTTTTGAGACTGATTTGATCATTGTTTTGAAAAAATTTAAACGCTTTTAAGCTGATTTACTTGCGGTTTTGCCCCTTTGATTTGTTGATTTCTTTTTAAAAGTGGGTCGGCCTACTTCCTCGTTGATTTGTCTTTGTTAAAATGGTTAAGTCAAAAATGAGAATTTCTGATTTATTTATTTGTAAAACACTTAAAAAAATATTTGAGGATTAGTTGGAAAACACTTATTTGAAAACAAAACACCTTAAATTACTTCAAGCACATTTTAGAGACCTAAACTTCCTAGACTTTAGAAGCACACCCTAGGTGAGAGTTCCTCTACCTAATTTTCAAATGAACCCGCGATGACTTAACCTACAGTGAAATCCAATGTTCTGGGATTTGAGCTTGTTCCTTACATTCAAATCTTTCTGGCAATTGGGGACATTCCTAATGTCACATAGAAGTCACATACTCCTGATTTTCTATACATGATATCATGTTTTGTTTTACTCGTTTTTTTATACCAGTCTTTCTAGCAATTTGTTTAAGTTTCCTGCAATTTGCCGTTCTTTTTATTGCATTATTTACTTTAATGCACCTTCTAAACTCCTTGCGTAGAAAACAATAAGACATATGTTAGGAGGTACACCGGACGCTTGAGATCGAACAATAATTATATTTGCAAATACAAAACATAAACTAAACTTAGAGTCGCTACAGTTTGCAGCTTGGAGCAAGTCTTTGTGGGCAACACTACGGAGAAATAACAGGTGGAGGATAACGATCTACAACATATTTTCTCTAGTTTAAATGACAAACTATAAGACTTCGAGGTAGTCTGCTTAACATGACATAAATCGTCACTTTATTGTTTAGGCATGTGCACATCAATGTTGTGTAATTTAAATCCTAACTCGCTTTAGGTTACGAGGTTGCCTTCTGATACGACGTAAACCCTCATATATTTCAGGCTATTTGTACGACCGTGTCACACAAATATAAGTCCTAAATGATAAAACTGACAGGATGAAATATCAAATAAATTTTTTGGAAATTGAAGCCAAACAATAAGATAATTTAGGAAGTTACTGAGGTTCTCCTCAGGATCTGTGACATCCCCTACTTTTCTTTCCTTTGACTCCAGAAATAAATGTTTCTATTTGGTTCTTTTCTCACTTGAATTTTCTATGTTCAACCTTGAAAATCCTAAACTTTGAATTCATGAAGATAGATACTTCTGATCATTATCGAGAGTTCTCTTAAGCGACTTTAGTCATTTGAAAGGTAATTAACTATAGGAGTTTGTCTCTATAGGGAGATCATTATCGAGAGTTCTCTTAAGTGACTTCAGTCATTTGAAAGATAATTAATTATAGGAGTTTGTCTCTATAGAGAGCTTTAAAAACCCAAATAATATAAACTCTATCTAATTATTAATATTAGGTAGATGAACTTGTCGGTCAACATAAAAAATGTTTTTTTCGCAGACCAAAACGGATGTCATAAATTCTTTAGTTTATTTAATTGAGCATCACCAGCAAATAGTGTATCTATCTTTCGAGGCAGATATATTGTTTGCGTTGTTGTGCTCGATCATTTAAACTATCGTAGATGTGAGATTGATTCAGTCTTATATTTTCAAAAATTGAAATATTACTTTCTCTAATATATATAAATATGTATAATTAAATTAAATATCTTTTAAAATCGGGAGGCGGTCGACAATTTCTAATTTGCCGACTGACACTTCTCTGTCTCATTTTGCTTCCAATTGCTCGGATTCCCTTTTCCCATTTCCTCGGTAATCTCATTGGCACTAGATCTTACTAATTCTCATAGCTACTCCTATCCCTAAATATGATTTTTTTTGGAAAATATATGTTTCTAATATTGTTATTAGCACACGAGCACGTTCATCCTAACTGCATGAGTTTTAAGCAGTGTACATTCATAGAAGATATAAAGGAAGTTAAGTTTATTTTTGATGATTTTATATTTGCATGCAACAACAACAAGCCCAAGTTTTTCACAGTCTACCTCTACCTTTATTAACATAAGTCAAATCTAAAATATCTACTCTCCTAATTGGGTTATCAAATGGTTGACGTTTAATGTGACCAAGCCATCTAAGTCCACTCTATCTAGTTTTGTTTGCCACTGGAGGAGCTACTCCAATTCTTTCATAGATATTTGCTTTATATGTTGTCTCTAAGTGTAAAACCACTCATCCACCTGAGCTTTCTCTTGTTAGCAACACTTAATTTTATTGTTCTCTTTAACAAGCCAACATTCTATGCCATAAAACATTACAGGTCTCACCGCTGTCTAATAAAATTTTCTTTTAAGCGATACTTTTCTGCTGTACAATTGACCTAGTGCATTCTTCTACTTCAACCATCCAACATGAATTCTACTAATAATATTCTCATCCTTATCTCCATCACTTTGAACAATAGAACCAAATTATCTAAAGCATTCACTCATTTTAATGACTTAATCACTCATTATGACAACACTGCCATTAGGTCTACTATTGAAATTATATTTCATGCAGTAAGTTTTAGATCCACTCAAACGAAAGCCTTTGACTCTAAAGTTGACCCCTATAATTCAAAAATTTTCTAAACTTTTATTTTTGTGTTATCCACAAAAGAATATAATAAGCAAAAAAATAACATCAAGGTGCATCCTCTTATAAATGTTCAGTAAGAACATCCATAACTAAACCAAAAAGATGTGGCCTTAAAGTCGATTCTTGTTGTGATCCAACTAAAATAGGAAAATACTTGATCAATCCTCTTTGTGTTTGAATATAAGTAATTACTCTAGTATGCATATCTTTAATGACTTGAATATAAGCAACATCAATACATTTTTTTTAGAACTCTCTAAAATAATTCTCTTACGATCTTATTATAAGTTTTTTTAAAATAAAAAAAATCACATATAGATCATTCTTACTCTTTCTGTACTTCTTCATTAAACCTCTCAATAAATGTATAGCTTCCATAGTATATTTGCCCTACGTGAATCTAAATTGCTTTTCAGAAATTTTTGTTTCACGCCGTAAACCTATATTCAATTACTCTCTTTCAGAACTTTAATGTATGACACATGAACTTGATTCATCTTAATGCGTGCTAGAAAATTCGATGAGGTTGAGTAATAAATTATTGTCTTAGCGTTCCAGAAGATTCAACAAACATTCATAAAGAAGAAAACAACTAGTAGATATACCAAAAGTTTTTATGTGGAAAACTCAGAAAAAGAACAAACCATTGGGCCTGACCCAATTATAAAAACCCACTATAAGTTAGTGATTACAGAGACCACTTGTATCACAAGTGAGAAAATGTTACAAAGTCTTTCGAATTACAACGTCAATGTGCGGATGAATTTGTTGCAAGGAGCGGGCGGCGACTGATAGCGATTGGTAGTGACCGACATGTGGTGATTGACAGTGATCAGTAGTGTTCAGCGGTGATCGACAATGGTCGGTGTTGGTTGACGGTGGTCAACGACGAGAGGAGTGATGCAAGGCTTCAACTTCTCAAAGCTTCAAACTCTTCCTTAAGCCTCAAGTTTTTCTCCTTCTCTTTCATGAAAGGGGTGAGACTCTATTTATAGAGTTATGAGTGCAATTAATGCAAGAATATGCATCAATTTGATTGGACGGTTGAGATGACTTCAATCAAACAGTGTTTGATGGACATTTGAGAACTTTAATGATGTCGGGGTAGAGTGATCTTGGACTCGTTCGATTTGTATTGTTGAGATGTTCGGTTCGACTATAAGATCTTTAGATTCAACATTTGTTTAACATTTCAAATGTGTTCATAAAACTTTCAAACATAGTTTAATGGTTTGATCTGAACTTGATTTGACTCAGATTGAATCAATTTTGGTATTATTAAGTTAGTTTTGTTGAACCAGACAATTTTAGTATAAGTTTGCTGAAATTGGAACTCTGAATGACTCTTAATCAAAATTTAACTGGTTATTGCTTGAAATATTGCTTCAAGATTTGTGTCACGCATCGAGATTAGTGTCACGCCTTGAGATTTATGCTGAATGATGGAGATTTGTTGGAGACATATCAGTTGTCTCTCTATTTTCGGGCGAAACCATCTTTGTTGAACAAATATATCAAGATCCAGAGTTTCTTATTTTTTTATTTTATATGAATAGTGGTATAGGATATTTTGAGCTTATATTAATCTAGATAATCATTATACATCCAATTTTTTCTATAGCTTCATCAGCTCAAATGGTAAGCATTTGTCTTGCGCACATGACAGTTTCAAATCCATTGAAAAACCAAAACTTTTTTTTACTTTTTGGGTTGTTGGTCAAGCCCGATGACGGGACAGAGGGGCAATTGAGCAATCATATTTATGTCAGATGATTATTATTACGTGAAGGCAAAATGACGGATGGAGGGGCAACCGACGGGATGTGGAATGACAAGCTGGGATGGCTTTCGAAATGCGAAACGATGAGCTGTTTGTAGGAATTCAGACCGACAAAGTCGGGATGCAGGATTGGAATGAGATTTGGACTTTTTTTTATTTTTAACGATTGTCTTTAATGCTATTTCTCCTCTTAAGCCTATAAATACGGATCATGGATGATTGGAAGAATCACAAGGAGAAAGAGAAATAGAAAAGTCATTCCCCTACTGCATAGCAGGTGGGTAATAAAATCTTCTTTTTGGTTGTGGTGTAGAGGATAGTAGTCTCTGTTTTGCATATAACAGACGAACAACATGATCATCTTTCGTTTTGCTGCCAAGAGGAAATTCGTCATCGTCTGCGTGGCAAACAAACAACATGATATTCTTTCATGTTGTAGACAAGAGAAAAGTTGTCTTTGTTATACGTAGTAGGCGAGCAACGACATCTTCTATCGTATTGCGACCAAGATGAAATTCATCCCAGGTCTGCATAGTAGACGAGCAACGAGATCTTTTGTGCAACGACAAAGAGGAAAGTTGTCATCGTCCTGCATTGCAGACGAGTAACAAGATGTTCTTTCCTGTTGTGGAAATGTCGACAACTGAAGAATCATTTTTCATTGAGAGCCATAACTCGGAGGATGCGATGTCAATTTTGACGGAGAACGACTTGATTTTGTTTCAAAAAGAGTATTTCCCGAACGATATGGTGGTGTAATTGCCGACTTCAACAGATCGAGCGTATTCTCATTCTTCTGGGTATATTGCTGTTTAAGAGGCAACCTTGAGAGCTAACCTACAATTTCCGCCAGCACCTCAGTTTATCAAAATCATGAATGCGTTCTGAGTTTGATTTGTTCAGTTGTCTTGCTGAATGGTGACAATCATTATTGGATTGACTGTTTTTTAGCAGTCATGAATTGACGTTGACGCCAACAGTTTTAGTGCGGCTATGCAGGTTTTTTAGTGATACACATGATTGCATGATGTTTAAGCACAAATTGTTGAATTTTCGTCTAATGGAATCGATAAAGCAATGGTCGTTGAGATTTTTCTTCGCAAAGAATAATTGGGAGCTCTGTAAGAGGTGACAGAGATTTTAGCAGTTGCTTGTCTCTCTTTAGACTATTGAAGAGAAAATACTGCAGATGCTAGAATATTATGACTCCAAGGAGATGCTATTCGAGACACAATATATAATGAATTTGTGGGCGAGGAATCATTGTTCAAAGCCAAACTTTCATTCCACCACGAGTGATTCTGATTATAATATTGAAGTAATTTAAGAAGGGACATTTCGAGCTAGCCCTTGTGGTATGTGCAAAGCGGCCCCTAACGAACAACGATTGTGATGTACTCCCACAAAAATAAAATTAGAGGATCAAAGAATTGCGGAACTCCCCTTCTAGTCCGTCGACTATTCATATTCCTGAGAATGTGGTCTCATGAATGGACTGGGCTTTTTAAGACTGAGGGCTTTTGTAAGTATTTTTTATCTTCTGCTATTGTATAAAATGGTGGAAATCCAAATGGTTTTGAGAAATTGAAATCTTGAATTTGTTAAGATCACATATCTCAAAGGCGAGTATAAGCATCAATATGAATATGGGGTTGAAGGAGTTGAAATTGAAACCTTGAATTTGCTAAGATCACATATCTCAAAGGCGAGTATAAGCACTGATATGAATATGGAGTTGAAGGAGTTACGACTCTGAAAGCACAGTTGACGGAGTGCAAGATAGAACTCTCAACAATGCCGACTTTATTCTCGTTGCAGTTTCAGGATCTGGAGAGAACTCAGGAGGCGTTGACGAAGGCACTAGCTGATCTCAATGAAAGTAGTAATATCAAGAAACTCTTAAGTCAACGATTTCAGTCCAGGAGGAGGAGAACCAACTTTTGAGGTATGTGAAGGAAGTTGTTGTAGAGGTTAAGCGAAAAGCGGTCGAGGAATTTAAGAACACACTTGAGTTAAAGATTATCATTCAACTACGTCCAGAAGGTTTATGATCAGGTACTTGGTGTAGAGGAAAATGAGCAACAAAAGTGTTTCACTGATGTAGGATTCATCCAGGGCTTCCTGAAGGGGAGTCGAGCAGATTTTAGCACTTGAAGAGGTTGTTGTGGAATTAAATCACCAACGGCCTTTGACTTGTCCTGGGTTGTGTATTAGAGTATAGTCAAATGATGTTGCCAATGGAAGTCCACCGAAGACTTTTTAACCCATGCGAGGTTGTTAGTTGGAGCATTAGTCGCTTATGAACATGTGTG
>NEWO01000005.1:2580586-2590782 GCA_003013225.1 Phalaenopsis aphrodite
CCTGGGACTGATTTTGCTCTGACTAAGATGCAATAATAGGACTAACCTTTGATGCCCAAAAGAGTCATGAGTTGAAGGAGCTGACATCGATTACAGGGACACCACATATAGTAGAAATGCAAATTTTTTAGATGTATACATCACCCCGACGGAGGGAGGTTCAGCATGTCAGAAGTGGGGTCATTTTGTGCAGTGTTTGGAATATCACGTGAAGTTATTCAGAGGTTTTTTTTCAGTTCTGCATGGTACCCCTCGTCAGATGTTCAGGCAGGAGAGATGGACCCCAACTTTGTACGGGGCCCGAGGAGCTTGTTTGAGGTGAAAGTATGTCAATGGGATCCAAGTTCTATAAATGAGGAAGAGGCCTCTCCTGAATTGGTGCTAGTGAGAGCGGTGTAGTCTGCCACGGATTTCACCATAGAGTTGATTTATCCTCGCATACTAGTTGATCAACTGCACTCAGCCGAATATGAGGAATGGGAAAAACATGTTACAACTGGAATGACTCAATACATTAATCATGTGAATACTTGTCTATCTGCAATTCCAGCTCAGGGCGTGCTAAAGTTGGACGGATACCTATTTTAACAAAATATTTTTTGGAACGACAATGCCTATTTGATCCTAGGGAACTTGAAGTTTTACATGAAGGTTCAGGCTATTCTCACTGCAGATCAGACTGAACCGATCGTGGGTTACTTTGGGAAGATTCAATAGTATATGCAAGACCCGCAGTTTCAGGAGATGAACCAACGCGTAAAGCGAAGAAAACTCCTTTAGTGTTTTGGAAGACAATACAACTAAACAGTGGGATCCATGTCTCACTAGGACTACAGTTGAAGATCCGTCCTGACCGGAAGATTACAACAGCTCCATCATTGTCTATGTGTTGACAGAAGTTCGATGAACGAGTTCAAAACTCTCCCAACCCCGGGAGAATGTCACGAGAGTTTAAGGGGGTTGAAATGGCCTCATAAACCTGAATCAATTCAGTGGGGAGGGTTTAGGACCAGCAAACCCTAGGCAATTCGGCTTGCCTCCCAATAGGGGGGGGGGGGCTCTCACTCCCTCCACATATCTATTATTATATATAGGTGTTTTGTGTCTTAGGGTTTCAGTATTTTTTCCTTTTGTTTCAAGTTTCTGAGTTCTGCTTGGACAACCGCCTTGTTCCTGTGTTCCCTTCAAGGGCTATATCAGACGGAATGGGTGGTGCTTCAGCTGTATCCATCTCCCGAGGTGGTGATTACCTACCCCGATTCCTCGCATGCTTGCTGTCATACTGACAATCCTCTCCAAGTCGCAGGATCTTCACGCAAGGTCCTGATTCCAACCGCCAAAATCCCGCTCAGCCTTCCTATTTTTCGTAACCTCCCTCTCTCGTAATTGAGCTTTCTACCCATCCAATCGGATAGGCTGCCAGAGGTCTTTTTCCGCAACCTCTCTGCCCCTTGCTGTAATCCACCCCAACTACCTCCTTTGCCAAAATCCTGCCCAACCATCTATTTCTTGTAACCTTCCTCTCCCATAATTGAGTTTTTCACCCATTCTCAAACCCAACAGGCTGTCGTGGGCCTTTCCCTTCCTTCCCTGCTTTCCGGTTGGACCGCCATTTCCTCTGCCCACGACTCATCTACTGCAACCCCCACCACATAACACCCCCTTTCTTCCACTGTAGCCAATCCAAACCACAATGAAACAACCCCAACCCCTGTCGATTATGTGTGCTGTCCCCACGTCCCAACTAGTCCTTACCTGTTGTCCAGCCGACAACCACCACCCTCATCTTCTCCCTAGGGCATGTGTGTGTTTGTTAGTTGTTTTTTTTTTTGAAGCGTCGTTGTTATAACCTATTGGATTTTAGCAATAAGATTTGCATTTTCTATTGGGAGTTGAGTTTGTTCCAATATCATATAATTGCATATATCATTTATAATGTGACTCCTATATGAATACCAAAATTTAAAACTTAAACCATTAATTTTCTTAGCTTTTCTTAACCCATTTAGTATTGAAGGCATAAGATATTTATCTTCATATGAATCATAACATCAACTAATTCCATTAATTTATCTGTGCAAATACGCATATTCTAAGTTTCTATCATAACATTATATAGACCATCTTCTTTGCCTGTATCAGTCCATAATGTGAGAACATTACTTATTTAATACTATGATCGAGCTCCGGTGCAACACCCCTTGCACACTTTTCACTATATTCAAGTCATATAGTATGTCGCTTCCAGGGGGCTCTTTAGTATTGACACAATAATTTAAAGGATCTATGTTATAGTTTTTGACAAAAAAAAAAAAAAATTATTGTTAACTATCTATCACAACTCTCCATTTTTGGCATTCGGGACATGAGACCCGGCAATAGCAACGTGGAGAAATTACTCCTCATGTAGTAGCAAACAAAAAAAAAAAGACCCATAATCTAACCCCAAACTCATGTGGGAGAGTTGGCTTCAAATGTTTTAGTGAACATGTATAATAAAATTCATTTCGCCTAGAATGCGAGCTAAAAAGTAAGAACTTAAGAGTTCGTTTTATTCACAAGTTAAATTTTGTAGCTTTTAGATGGATAATTCAGTGCTACGCCCCAAAACAATGTTTGAATGCGTCTCATAGTTGATGAGCTTTCACATCTGCATTAGCATTTTTGTTCTTTCTGATAATTTTATTGTTGCAAGGATAACATTTATGTGTTTGAAGGAGAGTTTGTGGCTAAAGTGAGCATATGCTTTGAGATTACTCACGTTACCAGCTTTCTCTTTGTTGAAGGATCCAAATAATGGATAATCTAATTAAAGTAACTGATTTATAATTGTTAGTATGTTTAGAATATTTTATTATCTAATATATCGTAACACTTTGTGATTAGAATCTAATTATAGTGCAACCCTTAATTTCAAAATGTTTGTGTTTTGTTATCAAAATATTGTAATAGTATTTGTTCTTTTAAATATGACTGATTATTTAAGAGGAACATTAATCGATAGAGTATGTGAGATGATTGACCGATTTGAAGAAGGTATAATCTTAATCAATTGAGTTGTATCTCCAGCATTGGTGAATAAGAGCTTTATAGGGAGGGTCCTTACATTTCCAGAACTTTATCCAACAAATCATATCTTGTTTATTATTATGTAACAAATGCATTGGTGATCATGCTTTAAATTTTTAAAATTGTTATAGGGTACTATAAAAATTATTCATATAATTTCGGGACATTTTGGTGAGCTTTAGTTTACATTATGACGCCAAGAATCTGCATGAAGTTGAACAACTGTGATTTTTCTTAGAGTAGTGCATGTCAATAGTTATCGATAGTTCTGTGAATTTTTATGGCATTACGTAAAAACAATAATCTAATATTTAAACCTTGTATTACTATTGTTCATGTCCTTAACAATTGAATTTATCAAAAACTGCCTTCAGTTAAATCTAAACATCGTCCTTACAAGCAGACTCATAATTTTATTCTTTTTTTTTTAAAATGTCAGATTGATGCATATGTCTCGGCAGTGGCTTGTAAAGAAATGCAAACTAGATATCATAAACACAAAGAAATTTACTTCTCTGGATTTACTGACTTCATTCTCATTCAACTGATTTGTGTATGTTGCTTTAGGTTGGGAGGGGTTTGCAATTGATATGAGGCTACCTAGATTGACAGCGAATGAGAGAGGATTAAGAGTAGTCCAATAATAATATTTTCTTGTAGACGTTGTTTTTTACGTAGATAAGCTTATTGCACCCCTTAAGAGATATTAATGATATCGGAGTGGATAGCTTGGATGCACATCTCATATAACTATAGTTATTATGCCCAGCTACATAACAAGTGGAGAGAACCTTTAGCATTTTAAGAGAGAGATTTCAACTAGTGACTCACATATGATAGTAACCCTTAATTGTTCAAACATATATTATGCTTTCTTTTACTGTGTTGCACAATTTTATTGGTCGATACCACAGTAATGTTTTATATTTCAACATATCTCTAGCTGAGATATAATGTGACAATGAGTTGGTTGAGATAGAAAGTAATGATGAAGATCCTAACATACATGCAGCATTTTGGGATGTAATTCATGAAATTGTTGTGCAATATGTAGTTTCCATCGATATGTGGGATGCACACAAATTTTAATTTTATTACCGATGCATTAATTTCATTTTTAGTTCATTCTCAAATAGGATATTACTTTCATTGTAAGCATTTAGCTAGAGGCATTGCACAACATGATCAATAACATCACATTACTAGTATTTGAAACAATGAGAGTGATGGTTTTTTTGCACTCTAACTAGGAACTGTAGGGAGAATGCCTAGTGGTGTTTTATGGTTTTTTATTTTATTTTTTAATTTTAATGAATAGATTCTTTCGGCTTCAAATGGATTCAATTTTTGCGCCAAACATGATGGATCATATTGCCATGTAGCAAAATGTTTGTCTGGATTTAACTCGATCTAACACTTGCCATGATAAACAGTTTTCAGTATTTTACTCTCACTGGTTTTATTTAATCCAGATTTACTGGGCTTACTAAATTATACCGAGTTAAATCACAGTGGGAGCCGAACAAACTCTTTATGTTTGGCAATATTTTAATTTGATTCCACTTATAGCTTTCCATAATGCTGCTGGGAAATAGCTCAGTGTACTTTTTTTTTCTTATGATCTTACGTATGGGTTGCAGGTGCAAAATGGGAATACAGAAATTGCAGGAAATACAAGGAATCACTGATTTGGGTATATTTGGGAAGGTGAAGAGAAGAAAGGGCAAAAGGTCAAATGATGGAGGCAATCCAAATCCTCTCACAAATGACTCTAAAAATCAAAGAGTCGGCACCCATATTTTGGCAAAATTGGATATCAACAATGGGTCAAACCACGAGCGCTGTATTGGAACTGGGGACAACATGAAGGAGAATAATGATAAGTACAAAAAAGTCAATGATTTAAGACTCTTGGATGGACATAAGATGGAAGATGACACCAATTATAAAAGTAGCAAGCATAATGAGAGTGAAAAGCTTACATCTTCAGAGAATTTCTTTGATGAAGGGATCCCTCGTTCAGAAAACAGGGCTATTGATGAGGGTTTTAAGGGAAGCAAGAAATATACTAACGAGCAGAATAGAGAAAAGAAAAGAAGGAAGCAAAATGGAACTGCCGACTTCAACTCCTTAAAGAATGATTCTGCTGAAGGAGGGGAAACTTTTGAAGATGAGATTATATATGGAGGTCCCACGGGGAGTGAGAAGGATCTTAAAAGGCAGAGGAAGAGAAATGAAAGTTTGAAGGAAACTGAAAATTCCACAACATGTACTGATAACTGCGGCTGGGATGAGGATAAAGAGCAGGATAGGAAAAGAAGGAAAAAGTATATTCTAGAGCATGAACAGGGTCAGGATAAGTCAAAGAAAATGTCCAAGGAAGCATCAGAGAAGGCATGTAAGGTTATTTATGGAGGCGACGCTGAAGAGCTGCTGTTAAGAGTACATGTAAGGAATAAGGATAAAAAAAGGGGGAAGGAAAAGAGAGAAGTAGATAATTGTCCAGAATTAATTCCTGAAATGGCTGCAAGAAAAAACTATGTTGGAAAGAGCAAATTGGATGTGAACTCACTTAATATTGAAAAAGGTTGCAACACTGATGAGCCGTATCATTGTGAACCAAAGAAAGATGTAAAAAAAGGTAAAAAAAAGGTAAGCTTTTCCGAAAATGTTGAGGATTTTCCACCTGAGCAGTTTCATCATGAAAATTTGGGTCCGGATAATTTGGTGTGGGGCAAACGTTTCACTCCAGAGGAAGACGAATTGATTAGGAATGCTACCATGAAATACATAGAGGTTAGCTCTGTTAACCCAAGATCTAAATCATTTGTATTTATGTTTCTTCCTTCATTTAGACGTGCTCAATCTTTTAGATTTCTATTTCTGCTTTGTAGAATCTTGTCGCCTTTTTTCTGAAAATTTGCATGATGAATAGCTGCTTTTTGATTCTGTATAGAATTTGTTATTTCCCATATGAATGAATTAGTGGAGTGGTTATTCTCTTTACATTTGTGCTTGAATATTGTTGGCTTTGTAAGATGCTATTCACAGTTGTTGGGATTAATTGAATGCAATTGAAGACCGAGGCCACCTCTCGTCTTCTTTTTTTTTTTTTAACCCCGACTCCTTTCTCCACCGTGGATTATTTTTCTTTGCTTTTCCACGGAACTTGATTCTTCGTTAGAATCTTATTTCCCACTTCCAATTTCAAAACTGTGCAAACAAACTTATTACTTGTGCTTAGTTAAAAATTTTTCATCATTACATTGAAGCGACACTTCCAACACAATTTTCTTTTTCTTGGTCTTTACAGGGTCGTATTACCTAAATTATCAAGATTATGACTAGGAATTTGATACCGGAGTTAATCCAAACCCAGACTCAAAAGACGAATATTTTATTGTTGAAGTTTAGAAAGCACAAGACGACAAGCATGTAAAACAATAATACATAGTGCTACGACTCAATAAGCAATAAAATAAGTAAGACAAAGCATAGTAACAGTCCCGAACAGTTTTGGATGGTAACTGAAGGCCTGCGGGAAGACTGGAGAAGGGGGTTGACGATTGCTTTAAGAACGCTGGAGAAAACTTTAGTGCTGGAAATCGACAGAAGTGTGGAGGAGGGGGACTGCGGCTAGTTTGGAAGGCACTGGAGAGATGAATTGTTGTGGAAAAATAACGACAATAAAGCAAAAAATTGGAACGAGAAATTCACAAAATAAAAAACGAGCAGGACAAAAATTTACGTGGTTCAGAAAATTGCCCACGTCCACGAAGTTGCAGAGGATTTTATTATTTTGATGATTACACCCGTCGATCGCCTCGATGATTACAAGAAATCTCTCTATCTTTCTCTCTCTCTCCTCTCTTGAGCCACGTGAGAAGAAGCCAAGAGGAGAGCAATACATGCAATTTTCTTTGCTACCGTAAGCTTCAGCTGAAGGACCAAGGAGAGAGCAGGGTGGAGTTCGGTCGCAGAGCAGAAGAGGCGAATCTTTGTCTTCTTTTTCAATACTTTTCTCCGTTTGCAACCTTTGCCAAAAATCCAATTGAAGGAGGAAGCTAAACTATTCACGCCAATCGTGAATTTTATATTTTTTCCTCGTAGTCACAGAAGCCACATTCCTTTTCTAGAAACAGGATGCGGGACATGGGAGGAAGAAGCGGGAAGCTTAATTAAGGAGATTAACGAGCAACGATAAATCAAGGAAACAAATAACAATAAGAGGAAACCAATAAAGCATTTAATTAAAAGCAATTAAATGATTTCCATAGATGCTGAGACTTGCAAAAGTGGATCGGTTTCCATATTCTCAACATGAATGACCCACTGGAAGGTGATGGGAAGCATATGGGGTGACTGCTGAGTGAAGTTGAGGGATAATGTGGCCTCTTGAAGGACGCAGAAGGGCACACTGTAACAAGGACGACGTAGGAGGGTGAACGACTGGTTGGGAGGTGCGACAGTGGGACGACGGAGGAGTTTGACGGGCTGCAACATGTGGAGGAGGCTGGGAGGTGCGACAGTGGGAGGGGGCGGCGCTGGACAGTGTGTGGCAGCGAGATATAGTGGGGGTAATCACAACCTCAGGCGAGGTGCATCCGAAGCACTGCTCGCCGTTGGATACAGTCCTCGGGAGGGAGATGCCATAGAGGCAAATCTGAAGCCAAAAATCAACATAAAAGAAAAAATGATTAGACCTAAGGAAAAAAAAACATGCATAAATAGAGGAAGAAGAGAGATAACAAAGGCAAGATTCTAAGAAAAGAAGGAGGTGAAAAATGGTTGGGAGAATCGAGCAAAGGCTATGAGTGACGTGCAATGACTAGGAGCGGAGGAGGAATAGTGCAAGGGAGACTCGAGCATAGAAGGAAGTCTCGCTTAAGTGAATTGAACTGGTCCGGTCCAGCACGAAGGCTAGACCGGGCCTCCCTTCTCCGGTCCCGAGGGCTTAACAGCCTCGCATGAGATTCTGTGCTGAACTTATTTTCTGCTGGAGCACTGTAAAGTAACAGCAGTCGTGAACCCTCAATACTAAGTTATCATTTGCTGACATTGAAAAATTGATTATCTTATGAAAATTTGTAAGAATGTGTGCCCTTGTTTCCTATGCTAGCATTTTTTAAGCTTTTATCAGCAACTATTATTAAGAGAAATATGGGAAATCCATTTATTAGGCCATTAAAATTCATAAATGGAAACACGTTGTTCTTGAAGAAATGCATGTGCTTGAGATAAATATGACTTGGAAGATGATGGAATTATCGTCTCGAAAGAAACTAGTAGGATTTGTTGTTATTTTCAATCAAATATAGAGTGGATGTAAGCATAAAAAGATTCAAGGCTTATCTTGTCTCAAAATTAGAATTCTCTTTGTATGGTATTGACTATTAGGAGACCTTCTTCTAGTTGCTAAACTGAATGTTATTTTGTTGTTCTTTCTCATATCAATTAAATATTAATAAAGCCTTTTCTTAGTGGTAAACTTGAAGATGAAATATGCATGGAAATACTTTCTGGTTCCTTTTAATTTCCTGCTAACCAAAGTTTGCGCACTTTGGAACTCTTTTTATGGCCTGAAACAGTCTCTGCAGGCTTGATTTGATGAATTTATGTGTTAAAAATTATGAATACATATTAAATGTTAAAATGACCACACTTTGTTTAAAAAGAGTTCTTTTGAAGGAAAGTTTGGAATCCTAGTCGTGTATGTAGCAATATTGTCTTTATTGGAGATTTAACTGAAGAGGTAACTACTATCAAACTTCTCTTAGCCAAAAAATATTGTAGATAAAGACTTGAAAACATTAAATTCTTTGTAGAATTGGAGATAGCTTGATTTTCTAGGAGGATTATTATCACTAAGCACTTGTATATTCTTAAGTTATAGAAAGAAACATAAATGTTGGCATTTAAATCAATAAATACTTATATAGATCCTAATGTTAAAAATGGAGCAAAAGATGATGGTTTTCCTCGTGCAAGAAGTTCGGTGTCAAAAGTCTTATTAGTCATTACTCTTAATAGACATGATATTTACTTTTCAATGAGCATGGCCAGTTAATTTATGAACCTACCTACTTGAAAATACCTGAATGTAGTGTTTTGATTCCTAAGATATTTAAAAATGACTTCATAAAAGGGATCATATTTCTAGAAAATCATATAATGAAATTGTCGGCGATAAAAAGCAATTTGTTTTGGGTCGGGGGAGTTGCCCGTAGGAAGCTGTCGGTCATCAAAATCAAAATCTCATCGTCCGCTTCGGAATGACGTTTTAATTTACATATAGATTTAAATTTAAAATCAAATATGAGAATCAAACTGATCCCATAATTTTCATAGTTTAAATGAAAGAACACTTTACGTCAAATTCTGTATCTATCCCGAGGGATAAACACATGACTTGAGAATGAGACTCGATCAAATAAAATAAGAAATCTATGATGTCCATTTGGTCTGCGAAACCGTTTTATTTGCCGACAAATTCCCCTATTTAATATGAAAAATTAAATAGGGTTTATTTTAAGCTGGGTTCGGAAAAGCTTTCTATAAGGGCAAACCCCTATAGTTAATTACATCTTAAATGATCGAAGTCACTTAAGAATACTCTCAATAAAAATCAGAAAAAATTATCTTCAAGGATTTCAAAAGGATGAGATTTTTCAACAAAATCGGACAAAAATGTGTGAAAGAGGAATAATTCAAAATTGGAACATTTATTGTGGAATCAAAATGAGGAAGTACTAGGGGATATCACAGATCCGAAGGAAAATCTCGGTGATTTCCCAGTCTACTCTATGGTTTGACTTCAGTTTTGAGGAGAAAATATTTAAGTGTTTCATCATGACAATTTCATTTAATTAGGGCTTACATTCATATGAAACTATCACACAAACAACCTGGACGATGTGAGAATTTAGGTCGTAACGGACGACAACATCAGAATCCTAAAACGAGTTAGGGCTTAGATCGTACACCAGAGCTATACAAATGCTTAAATAAAATGTTGAGGATTTATGTTGCGCTAGGCGAACAATATCGAAATTCTATGGATTGTTGTTTTAATTTCTAGGAAAAGGAATTGTTTAGCTGGGGAAGACATGTTCTGCTGTTGAAAATGA
>NEWO01000005.1:2591007-2620376 GCA_003013225.1 Phalaenopsis aphrodite
TTAAGTTTTCTAGGATGTCAGATTATGATGTCAAATCTAACGACACTATGGTTGTAGTCCTTCAGATGTTTTATAGATAACATGTTGAAGTTGTACAGTGTATAACATAACAATAGAATATGTAGCGCATGACAAACAGTGAAGTATGCAGTAGAGATAACAATACAACATGCGGGGTAAAGGAAAAAAGAAAATAACATGCTGTAAACATAAAACAAACCTGTATACCTGGGAGGTTCGTTGTTCCTTAGGTGTAATTGATGTAATAGGTACAAGCAACAAAATTTGAGGAAGCAGACTGAAATGCTTTAACGAAATATCGTCCAAAAATATCGAGAAAGATCGTCAAAAGACTAACGACAAGAAAAATGTGAGGAAATTGACGAATCGATGAGAATCGTAGAAAACACGGGAAAATTCCGAAAAAGAGACTACGAGTGCTTTGTCGAAAAATTTCAAGAAAAACATATGAAAAAGTCTGAAAAGAGGGGGACCGCAAGCACTCGGGATGGGGCTAGGCTCAACTATATATTATTACTCGAGGGTCGTCGAAAACTACTCGGTCACCCGAATGTATAAAGCCCGCCACTCAACTAGAAGAGTGTCTTATCGAACCTAATTCAGGAGGATATTTCTTAGTCTAAACAGGTGATCAACAAACGAACATTCGATGTTTAAAATATATTTAAAATTTATATTTTAAGCGTGCACATAGGTTTTAAACATGCAAAAAATTGGCTGTATTAATTTTGTTTGTAGCGAAAAATGTATTTTTTTATTTTAGAAAAAAGTGTATTTGTTCTTCTCAAATTTTTTTTATTAATTTTGAAAAATAGTTGTCCACGAGCCGATCGCACTGTCGGGCATAAGGCTACCAACAACCTAGGAAGGTTCGGGTTAACTCCCGCTAGTCTTGTGTCGGTGAATGATACTGTCATCCTACATCTCACCAGGTTCCTGAATCAGATCCTGATGGGTTCCTGAATCGGATCCCGATGTCGTAGGATGACATGTCATTCTGCTCTATCTCTAATGTGCCTTTGTCATCACCGCCATAAGTCCCAAAATAAAACCGACCTACTTGCGACATTGTTTGATGGTTTCACGTATTACAAAAGGCTATACATGGACACTTATCTATTGGGCATAAACATAAAAAATCGAACCAAGAAGCAAGGAAAAAAAAGAACAAAAATGATGTGAGAGAGAGGAGGGTCTGATTCACCTAAAACATCGAAAAGAACGAATGATGAATCACCTCTCAAAACTCGTGACGAAAAGACCTAAAGAGGAAAACCCAAAGATCCTTGAATCAACCCAGAAGGATATCACTTTATCACGTTTTTATAAATGGCTTAACCCGAGTCAAAATGGTCTCACACACCAGTGACTTCCTAACATCGGTGCTCAGCTCCTAAAGACATCTTTTATGAAATTAATTTATTCTAAGCAAATGCTTTTCCAAAATGAGACTTAGAAATCACCCAAACTTCATGAAAGGAAAATAACTTGGAGAATACCACTACTAGTACTCCCAAACCCATGCAAAAATCAGGATTTTCTAACTTCCAAATTAATCAATGACCTCATATATCAAATAAGCATAAAATCTTCCCATAAAACCAAATAAATGCTCATGGCCGGGGTCAATAGAGGATAGCAAACGACCACAAAGGCTCTCAGCCAAGTCCACCAACAGAATGAGGCACTCACGGCTAAGTCAAGAAACAAGGCCAAAAGAGGCTCACGGCCAAGGCAACCCAAGGCACAGGAAAGGCTCACGACCAAGGCAAGAAACAAAGGGCCAAAAGAGGGTAGAGGGTCACGGGTAAGGCCAACAAAAACATAACTGGACTCCAAACTAGATCACGGGTAGGAGCCAGAACAAACCAAACCAAATTCTATACAAGAAGCTCACGGCCACAGTTGGCGAGCGGGAACCTAATACAACACAAATCCGCAGGTGGGGGACAAAAAAGAAGCGGACTTATGCCTACTGATCTCACGGTTAGAGGGCAAAACCGAAGGTCACAAGGGAAGTGCCAACTGAACAAGGCACACAGCCAAGGTAAGGAAAAATCAGCCCAAGCACAAGAAAGGTTCACGACCAAGACAACCCGAATCAATTCCATGAGGATCTTTGATATACATAAGAGGTACAAAAATATAATTATAATTTTGATCCACCTACAATTATTCAAGTAGTTCAAGCCCAACAAGGACTAAATCACCCCAAAGAACCTCAAATAGGTCTTGCCGGTAAGGATTGCAAGAGGGGCAAATCTCAATGGTGAGCTCACGGGTAGGACCAAAGCAAGTAAAGCCGAGCTCCAAGCGAAGCTAAAACTGAGCCATTCAAGGCCAAAAATAAAACTCCAACAGAAATTAAGGCCGTGGTCTCAACATAAATTAACCTCCTGTCACTTTTAAGCAAATCGAAAATCTGCAAGGGCCAGAGCGAGACCCTTAAAGCTAGTAAAGAAGCTTCAAAGTCTCAACAAAAATTCACATCCCATGCTCCTGCAATGAAAACCGAGTACCCACAAAGATCCAAAACCGAGCCATTCATGGACAAGACAAGGCTTGAGCATAGATTAAAATCCATACTTTAGTAGAAATTAAAAATTCCGGCCATTTCAAGATAAAACCGAGCCATTCAGAGCCAAGGAACAACTCACAAGCTTTTGAAATATCAAGATATATGGTCAATATATGTCTTAAACAAGAACAACAACATAAAGAGTATATTTAGACCTCCAACTTAAATATCCCCCAGCGTCAAACAACTTCAAGTAAAAGTTTAAACAACGTGATACCTTATGAGGTGCTAAACCCAACCACCAAAACAAGTTACAAGACTTGTTGAATTAAATAAATCTTCTCATAACATGTATTTCAAGCAAGGAAAAGCCATAAGAAACCAAAGCCGATCCCCCAAACATGCTTGAAAGGCCAAATAAACTCTCCAATATCTCATGCTAAATAAGAATAGATGAAAAACCTCATAATACATATCCCAACATGCTTGCAAGGGGAGCCAACATCAGCTCAAAGCTATATTTTCAATTATTCCAACTTGCTTTTGAATAAAAAGCTAAAAGAGGAGCTAGCATCGTCTCAAAGCCACGTTTCAACCTTCTTATCCACAATAATAGAAATGTGCTATAGTTTTACCATTTTAAGCCAGTAGGGAAAAGAGAAAAGCTGATAACATGCTATACTTCTATCCTTATAAACAGATAATCAAATCTAGCCTCTTAAAGCCTGCTTGCATTTCTATTCCTAGATGCTTGAGTATCATATATTCAAAAATATAAGTGCTAACTAAGTCAGCATTCTGTATAGTCCACTGCACCAAGCTAAGGGGCTCGACAAAGAGAAAACCGAAGAAAGACAAGACATATAGGGGGGAGAAAGTACCTTCCTGAAGCAAAGAAAAGCCGCACAGAAATTTTCAAAGCACTCCTCCACTTCAATCATTCCTCCAACAGTAAGAGAAAACCAACCCAAGCACTAGGAACTAAAGAAGAAGGTGAGAAAGAAATTTGGCAGAGTTTTCCCTTCCCTTCGATTTTTTTTGGCCTCTCTTAAACACACCAAACATAGTATCCAATAAACCAGTGAGAAGGAGAATGAATGATTAGGGGATCGCATACGGATCGAAGGATTGAGAGGAGCAGACGCCCCCATACGGGCGTGCGAGAGGTAGAGGATGAGATCCTCGCAGAGGATGAGATACGATAAGGGATGGGTCGCGTGATCGTCCCGTGTGCGCGAGGCGAGCGCGAGAACGAAACTCCAACGACACGAATGAGCGGGCCAGGTGGAACCGAGCGAGCCGGAGCTAAAGCAGAGGTCCACGAGGTAGAGACTTAGCATAGGGGAGGGGGAGATAATGAAATTAGGTTAGGATTAATATAAGGTAATAATAATAATAATAATAATAATAATAATAATAAAATATTATTTATTATTATAATTAACGCTTAAATGTGTATTTTTCCCCAGACGTGTCGTCGCGGTAGAACGAATGTCTCCCCTAGGCAAAATCAATTGTTCCGGACGTATAGGCGCAGTCCGTTTCGTCATCCGGAGTTGTCTGAGAAACCTCGTTGTTGATCGGGTCAAAAACGCGTCGCGGTGCGAATCCTATCGAAATTCCGGTATGAATTGAATCAAACAGGACTGTGCAGAGGACGACGTCACCAAATCAACCAGTACAATCAATCCTAAGGTCGTCAGTCTTATAGGAATACTCTCTGAGTTCCTTCAAAGTAATCTTACCTGCTAAGCAATAGCGGTCAAAAATACTATATGGAACGTCAAGTCGAGCGAAGAAAAGTTCAGAATTGCCAGCGGGGAGGATTCCTTCACTAGTTTTCTAGGAGTAGTCGACAGAAAGGTCCTACGGCTAGATCCTATGCTATTAAGGAGGGGAAAACTGCACCTCGACCGAATGCGAGGTCAAAAAACGGACCCCCAATAAGTGTGGTGTGTTGGACGAGCACACCGTTCGTATTGACGTTGACCGACGAGATCAACAAGACCAATACATATTTCTAAGCCAACAGACCTAGAGAGAAGCGTAGAATCGAGTGCTAATTGTTTCCACTTGGGAGTTAGCCATTGAATATTTGATTAAAATCGGTGATCAGTAACTCTGGTTGTGGATTAGAAAGTAGATTTGGAGTCATCAAATTTCTAATGTTTGTCGAGGATGTGAATCAGTATTTAGGTGCTGACCCCAAAGTGAGAATCAAAATTTAGATATTAATCTTGAAAAGGAGAGTCAGAATTTAGGTATTGATCTCGAAAGATGGGAATTATAATTTAGGTACTGATTCGAAAAAAAAATTGAAATTTATGTATCAATCTCAGGAAGAGAGTCAAAATTTTTAGGTACCGACCTCAAAAAGATAGGAATCATAATTTAGGTATTAATCCGAAAGTGAGAATTGAAATTTAGGTATCAATCTCAGAAAAATAGTCGAAATTTATGTATCGACTTTGAAAGATAGGAATCAAAATTTAGATACTGATCCGAAAGTGAGAATTCAAATTTAGGTATCAATCTCAGAAAGAAAGTTGAAATTTAGGTATCGACCTCGAAAGATAGGAATCAGAATTTAGGTACTGATACGAAAGCGAGAATTGAAATTTAAGTATCAACCTCGAAAGATAGGATTCAGAATTTAGGTACTGATTCGAAAATGAGAATTGAAATTTAGGTATCAATCTCAGATATCGACCTCGAAAGATAGAAATCAAAATTTAGGTACTGATTCGAAAAATGAGAATTGAAATTTATGTATCAATCTCAGAAAGAGAGTCGAAATTTATGTATCGATATCGAAAGATAAAAATCAGAATTTAGGTACTGATTCAAAAAATGAGAATTGAAATTTAAGTATCAATCTCAAGAAGAGAATCAAAATTTAGGTATCGATCTTGAAAGCTAGAAATTATAATTTAGTTACTGATTCGAAAATGAGAATTAAAATTTATGTATCAATCTCAAGAAAAAAGTCGAAATTTAGGTATCGAACTCGAAAGATAGAAATCATAATTTATGTACTGATTACAAAAAAAACAAAATTGAAATTTAGGTACAAACTCAGAAAGAGAGTCGAAATTTAGGTATCGACCTCGAAAGATAGGAATCAGAATTTATGTATTGTATCGAAAAATGAGAATTAAAATTTAGGTATCAATATGAAGAAGAGAGTCAAAATTTAGGTATCGATTTTGAAAGATAAGAATCAGAATTTATATATTGATTCGAAAAATGCGAATTGAAATTTAGGTATTAATTCAAGAAATTGTGTTGTTGAAATCAATGATATGTGTCATGTGATAAGGTTGACATTGGTAAGGAAGACATGTAGAGTTCGATGAGATTCTGTGCAGAGTATGTAATAACGAGGGGATGCGAAGAAAATTTGGTATGGACCAGAACAGTCTCGCTGCTCAAGCAAAGAGCAAGAAATCTCGAGCTCGAGATGAACAAACTCAGGAAAGTCATTTCTTTTCTTGTTTTAATTATGAAAATATGTTTTCAAAATTTGATTTTGTTGGTGGATTTTTAAAAAGAGTATTATATATATATATATATATATATATATATTTATCGGGTTTTTATTGTTATGTTTCTTATTCATTATAGTTGCGAACCAATGTATGGTTCTATGTCTTTTATCCGTCGCACCAGGAGGGCAAATTTGAACAAACAGACAAAATTCTGAAAGAATTTTCATTCATCTGTTTCAAACAGAAATTACAAATCAAACACAGGTTGAAGCCTCGAAAAGAACAATATGCAGACTGCATCAAAATACATCCAAAATACGTCATGTCAAGTACTCATCATAGGCTGAACTTATCCGTGGCATATTGTATACGCTGAAATGACATGTCGTCCAAGAAGATAGGGAAACTGTGGACATTTGTTGATGGTGTAGCAAACTCTTGATCAAGTTGACCTCTAAGCCGTGCTCCAGGATAAGAGTCCCTTCGCACATGCCTAGCGGTGCAACCTTCTCATAGTTCGTAAGACAGTAACTCCTCTAGCTCTGGATCTGGCTGAAAACCATGCAGTATCTTGTTGTTGTCCATCCTCCGAAAAGTTACTGAAATTCTGGGGTATCACACCCTCAGAATGTAATGCTTAATTATATCTGCACCGTTGCCCGTAAGGAGAAGTACTAAACCAACCGGTAGAGGAATCTCATCAGATCCTTTGAACTCTCCGAGGCCGATGACATCAATCTCTGTCCCAAATAAGATGTTACTCTTGCTCATCAACAAGACCGTACAGAAAGATCTCACAAAATCTTGGTGACCAGTATGTGGAGGTATGCAATCTCCCTCATCATAGATATTAATGATGCAACTGTTTGGAATGCAATATGCTGGAAGTATGTTCCATTGAACCATTCTCTTAACCATCCATTTGATCATTGGCGGCAGCGGGTCCAGTTGATCACATCTGAGGATCCCAGGAGGATTCCTCTGTCTATCTCTTGTAAAATTATAGCAGCAACCACATTGTATCGTGATCCTGCCTTTCCCTCTCATCCATTTTCATGGCTCGAAGTGCAATTTGGTCCTACGCAGGGATCGAACCCCCGACTCGAGGGAATTACGCCAAAGGCCGCATCCGATGAGCCAGGTGAAGGTGCGTATGCATACAAACACTCACACACACATATAATTGATGAGTATTTTTTTTTAAATAATTTATTCGACTACAATATTACAAGTATTTATAATCAATTAGATTACTAATTAAAAAAGAGAATAAAAATACATTAAATTATATTAAAATGTATTTTAAAATGAATAATAAAATTTAAATCTCGCCCATATTCTTAACATCCTACAACTTAGTGACTAATGCTGTCGAAACGACTCATCGTTCGTGAATAACTCGTGTTCAACTTGCTAAGCAAACTAGCTGAATAAGAACACATTTTTTCGCTCGATATATATGAACTTGTGGGCTTCGAAGAATTTGACTGCTCTCCAAGGCTCTACATTCTACTTTTATTTTTGTTTTCAGAGAGCTTTGAATAATCAAGTTTTCAGAAGACATTGGAGCGTAGATATGACATTACCCAAAGATTTCACCCTCATTTTGTGAGGATTTTTTTTTTTGATCTTGGGAACGGGGTTTCTCATAGACGCAACCCCTATGAATAATTATCCCTCATGATAACATGACACTTTTGATTAATGTTCCATTTATGGGCCGCTTTTTTCATGCAGCGCAACCCCAAATCGTGACATTTCACTGTTTGTCTGGGAGCTTTGCGGCCAAAGGACGCTAACGCGGGCGAAAAGCGGGCCATAGGGTAAACCCCGCGGCCCCAGTTTTCACCCGAAGACATACGAAAGTGCCCCCGGTATCTTGGCGAAAGAAGCCCTGCCGGGCAGCGTTCCTTCCCGCGCCATCGCCATCTCGCCCTTCTGAATCTATTCCCTCATTCCATCGGAATTTGTCTACTCTGCAAGTCAGAGCCACATATCTAGCTTGGATTGGGGTTACCAGCGAGCTCTTCATTTCGCGAACAACACTGTCTCCAATCTCTGAGTTTTCCGCTTCGTTCTCTTCGATTTATTCGTTCTCTTTGATTTTTTTGCAATATTGGATTGCGCTTATGTGCTGATACATACCCAGGTAATCTCCTGATTTTTTTGAATGAATTTATCTTGTTGAAATTTCCCTTGTTTTTCTACATTTTTCTAGAGTTTATCGCCGTTAAACCGATTCATTTAATCATTTCCTGTCACAACAACTAATCAGATTTCAATATCATGACCTGTAATCTACATATTGAATGAAAATTCAGTTTAGACCATATATTAACTTCTTTGTTGTTGAATATCATCATCACATATCTTTACCAGAATAAATTTAACAGTAAATATAGTCTTCTTTAGCTATCTGGATGAAAAGGGTTTGTGTTTACATAATTGTTAAATCATTCAATTTTTTTTTTAAAATATTTTGATTTACATTCATGCTTGAATTTGAAACATGACAAAATAAGTTCTCATCGAGGCAAAATTCTTCGTGGAAGAACGTAAATGAAAATGTTAAAAAGTTTGAGATGGTAAGATTTCATATCAATGAAAGCCCTAAATAGCTCTGTTCTTGACATCAATAAGGATACCATGAGTGACATACAAACCTTTGGTTTCGTAATGTGTGTGTAGCAATCTATCCCTTGTGATTGTATTGATCAAACAGTTTAACTAAATAGGGGCAGAATTATCATTTTTTTCAGAAACAGCTGACCCACAGTTGTTTTCACACAGCTGCAACAAATAACCAGAGAACTGTCCCACAATAGCATTTTGGGGCAGTGCAGCTGCAGCTGCGCCAAACATGGCCTAAGGCTGCTCATTAAGAATTGAATATTCAACATACAATAATAACAGACATAATATTTTAAATTGTAAAATGTATTACTTGAAGTTTAAAGCTGATGGTAGGGAAATGAAGACGAAATCCGATCAAGTTCCCATAGTTTCATTGTCCCGGATCGTCATGGTTCTTAATCTACATAATTAGAGGAGGTAGTTGACCCAGCCTGAAAGAAGTATTCTTGTCAGTAATCATGCATTGCATCGTTCAAGAGAACCTTGCAGATATGGGGTGGATTTTTGTCAAAGGGGACAAATTTAAGCCGGTCTTAGCTAAAAGAAGGTTTTGTGCCAATTAATTGTATCATTATAATTTATAAATCAAAGTGTAGAAAATCATTGGAGACATATAGACTGCGATTGTGCTGTAATATAATAAGGATATTTAGTGGTAACCACCCGGTTAGAGGGCTCTGATTGTAACTACTATTTTGTGGTGTCATTTGACGACAGAACTAAGTGGAAAGATGATTTGAGTCACATCATTACTAACATGCGATTGTTTTGATTGTGAATATAAGGATACACTTAATATGACCTTAACTCTTTGTGAGCTAAAATTATATAGAAATTTATATTCATCGACAAACTGCTGCAGAGGGTGAATGAAATTTGTTTTAAGTCTTTAATGATTGATTTTAACTTTGACTTTTTAGTTGATTACTTTGAAAATATTGATTTAAAAAATTAACCTCTCCAGTTGAAATTTTCGAGCAACACGACCATCTTCGAAAATTGATATCTTTGAACTCTTTTGACTATGTATCATTCACAGAAGATTCAGTTCATGAATTATATTATTATTTGAGTTTTATAAAGGACTTGAGATTCAATTTTTGAAAATGTCCCTCTGGTTGAAATTTTCTATCCATTCGACAATCATTGGGGATTTGTTTATTTTTGAACCCTGCCAACTTTGTCCTGTTTACAGAGGATCACGTTCATTAATTAAAATCATTGAATTGAACATAAACTTTGAAGCATAATTTTAAAATAGACCCCTCCGGTGGAAATCTTCTATCTACTTGACTATTATTGTGAATTTAAGCATTTAAAACTTTTAATTTTAAGAGGTTTAATTTTGTTAGTTTGGACTTCTGAGGGTATAAATCCTATCAACTCCTGTCCTTATAAGGAGGATGATCACACTAGATGATTTGAACTTAACTGTTTTTATTTTAAAATTACTTACTCGTCAACTCCAGTCCTTGCGAGGAGGTGGATTGTACTAGTTGGGTGGTTTGAACTTGTAAATTTTTATCAATATTATTTGGACATTTATTTTGAAATTACTAGTCGTCAACTCTGGTTCTTGTGAGGAACACCAGAGTAGTTGAGTGGGATTTACAAGTCTATCATATAGACAAGACGACCCAATTAGCCCGTTCAACATTCTCAAACCTAATATTTGAGCATTCAATATATTTGTTGGAGCACATGCGGGCTTTGTAGTTAATTTTGAGATGATACGCATATATATGATCATAATGTGGTTTGATTTTCAAAGTATAACATGGTGTTTGAACCATTTGCATATAATTTGATCGCACTTAAATAATCACTCGAAAGGGCATAATTTACTTGCACATTATTCAAAACAGATCTTTTGGGTTAAAGCGTTATCTTTTTATTCTTTTTACTGTAGTGCATACAAAATTACATTTTTGGGCTTTAACAATAACTGACTTATTTTCTGTTGCAAATGTGCTGCGAATTTTGTGGGGAACTTTAAAATTGAAAAGATCCCATATTTGAATTATTTTTCATCCCTAGGAGCCTAATTCCGAAAACCCAATTTTGAGTTGATTTTCATACCCTAGAAGTTCAAGTCTAAAAACCTTAATTTTCAAATATTTTGAGGTTTTATGAGCTTAATGTTTTAAAATTCAAATTTTAATATCTTGAAGCCCTAAGGGTCTATATTTTAAAAGTCTAGAATCTAAAAATTTTTAAAACCTTAAGAATCTAACTATTAAAAGCCCGGATCTCCGATATTTTAAATCTTAAGAGCCTAAATTTTAAAGCTGGAGTTTCAAATTCATTTTAAAACTCAAATGAGTCACATTTTATTTTATTTTATAAATTTTAAGCTTCATATGTTTTAAGTTGATTATACGTCCAGATCACCAAAAATTTCGGCAACCTCCCGGCTTCAAACCCTATTTGGGGGCATGAAAGAATGTTAGCTTTCCTAATTCTCGTAAAAGATACGTTGATCAGTTTTGTGAGACACTGCTACCGGGGAGCAAAAACATAAATTTAACCTTCAAGCTTTTAAGCCATAACGAGTCTTCAATGTGCTTGCACAAAAGATTAGATCACAAACCATCATTTCATAAACAGTACTTAATTTCCACGGACATGTGCTCACTTTTTCTATGGACTATGATTGTGAGGTATTGAATTGCTCTTATTAGTTTGCGGCATTGATGGGAGTCTGGTAATAGTGTGGTGGAGTTGTTTGATGGAGGTTTGGTGGAAGAGGGTGTTGACATTCGTTTTAAGTTGTCCATGCTGGCTGTTTTTAGGAGTTTGTGTTGGTATGATGTTTGATGTATGAAATATCGTTGTATGATGTGTTGAATTTGGAGGCCTAGGGAGTGTTTGATGGGTCCTTATTGTTTGAGGCTGAAAGTTTGGTTAAGATTGTGTATGAGTTGTGCGATGAGGTTGGGTGAGTTACCTATGATGAGTATGTTGTCAACATATTCTAGGTATAGCAGTGTTGAATACCGGTGGTATATGAGAAGGGATTGATATTTTTTGTTGACCCCGAATCCTTGTTTGCAGATACTTGAGCTGAAGGTTGATTACCATTATCTTGGTGTTTGTTTTAATCCATAAAAGGCCTATTGAGTTTACATACCTAGTGAGTGTATTGGTTGTCTGTGAAGCATGGTGATTGTGTCATGTATACTGTGTTGTCTAATTTGTTATGGAGGAATGCACTTGAGATGTTGAGATGTTCAATGGGTCGGTTGTTAGTTGTGGCAATGGCGAGAAGAATTCTTATAGTGGGAAACTTGGCCACCAGGGTGAATATTTCTGGTTAGTTGAGATCTTGTTGTTGTTTGTATCCTTGTGCTACTAGGCGGGCCTTTTAGTGAGCCATGGTCCCATCTGCATGATATTTTGTTTTAAATGTCCATTTGCATCCAAATATGCTTTGGTTGTTCAGTGGGGCACAAGGATCCATGTGCCCTGTTGTTGTAGGGCAAGAAATTCTTTTGACATTTCATTTCTCCCGTGGGAATGTTTAATGGCTTGTTGAAATGAGGTTGGGTATGGTTGTGGTGTATGATGAATTAGATTGAGTTGTTTTTGGTTTGAGGTGTCCAGTTTGTTGTCATGTTTGCATGTGATGGGTTTTGGTTGGAATGGGTGGAGGTTGGTGGTGAAGCTGTTTAGGTGGTAGTGTTGTCCTGTGTGAGTGAGAGATGGCGGCTGTGTGGGTTAGATGGTTGGTAGTGTGGAGATGGGAGGGAACATTGTAGGAGGTTTGTATGAGGTCGTGTCACTTATGGTGATGTTGGGTTAAGGTAAGGGAAGTTATTTTCTTGAAGTTTGATGTGTCTGGAGTGGATGAGGTGTTTGGTTATTGGGACATAAAACTTGTAGCCTTTGAGGAATATGCAGGAGGGTTGTTTTGGGAGCCATTTTGTGTTATGTATATGGTTTTGCTATGGGTAACATGAATAACCAAATATGTTGAGATAATCATAAGCTGGTGTAGTAGTTGATAGGGGGATTTGTGGTTTGTTGTGAGGGATGAGAGCTTGTTTATTAGGTATGTTGCAATGAGAATGACATCTATCCAAAAGCTGGTGGGTAGATTAGCTGTGCTCAATAGATTTCTTGCCATTTCGGTTATGTGTCTATGTTTTTTTTTCTTCAAGTCCATTTTGTTATGGAGTGTGTGGATAACTGAATCGGAGGCTGTTTCCATTAGAGTGAAGGTAGCTATTGAGGGTATGAGATGTGCATTTACCATCTCTATCGGATCTGAGGCTCTTTATAAAATGTTGAAATAATTTTTGAACATTTTGAGTAAGTTAATGAACTGTTAGGTAGTTTCATTTTTCTTAAACATAGGGCATATCTAATAACAACGAGTTAGCATCAATAAAAGAAATATAGTATCTATGTCAAGGGAGCAAGGACACGGGGAAGGGACCCCATACATCAGAGTGTATCAATTCTTTGCATTTATATGTAGTTATACTAGATGCAAAGGGGAGTTTGTGGCTTTTGTTTGTGTGACATGGAGAGCAGAAGTAACTGGTTGATGGAATTCGTAAACCAGGGCTGTCTTTTGAGATGAGTTGTGTGGTTTGATGATGAGGGGCCCGAAACGTTGATGCCATATTGCTGGAGTGATGTAGGTGTGGAGTGCTGTGAGGATATAGGCCTCGATCAACAGGGCCTGGAGGATAATTCTCTTTGTGGCTTGTTCCTGCATTTATAAATCGTTAGCAGTGAAGGATACAATGCAATTGTTCTCCGTGGCTAATTAGTTGACAGAGATGAGAATATTGGAAAGGCGAGGTGATCTAAGAAGAGAGTTTAGGTAGAGCTTACTGGATGGTGTGTAGTGTGCCATTATCTGTATGTGTGATGTTGAATGTTTGGCCATTGCCTACCGTTATTTGATCTGTTTCTGAGTATGGGATAGGGTTGTGCAGGTTTTTCAAGCGGCGTGATGTGTGCTGATGCTCCTGAGTCCATATCCTAGTTCTGGGTTGTTGATGTTGTGTAAGATGTTAATGTAGTGGGTTGTGTGTTGGTTTGTATTGGAGCTTGGTTTGATATTAGCATTGTGTTGCTGAGTGCCCTAATTTTAGGCATATTTGGCATGTAATGGTGTTGTTGGAGGTTTTTTTTTTGTTTCATTTTGGATTTTGTGTGCAGTTGGTTTTGACAATTTTGGTGGTACGAGTTTCTATTTTTGGTTGTATTTAGTGCTATGGGTGGGTTATGTTTGACATTTTATGTGGCCAGGTTCTTCTCCTCACTATATAGTAGTGAGTAGAAGTTATCAATGCTTATTGGGTTCTGTTGGGTTCTAATGATTGTTTTGAAGAAGTTTATGAAGGTAGGCTTATTCAGGATATACACTAGTTTGAATCCTGCATAGGCTATATTGTCGAGTAGAGACTAGGGTTTTGATTGTGATCAGATATTGTGAAATTTTGTTGGAGCTCATGGTGAGATTGTGCAGTTCATTTTTTAGTTTAATGACTCTAGATCTGACATTGTTTCTAGTGTTGTCCAGATGGTTGAGGTGTTTTGCAGGTGGAGAACATATGAGAGAATTGAATTGGAAATGGTTGATAGGATTGCAGATACTAAGTTCTGGTCTATTAGTTTCCAGTGCAAGTAATTTGGGTTTGGCTTCTGTAATCCAGATTCTGTGATGTGAGTTTGAGGAGGATATGGGTTGGCTCCATCGAGAAAAGCTTTAAATTCGGTTGTGGTAAGTAGTTTTTAAATCTGTGATTTTCATATCCGATAATTCTCACTTGTGAGTGGAGATACTGCTATATTTTTTATGTGTCATCATGAATTTGGGGGAAAATGGGATGCTAGTTTCAGTCATCCTTGCAAGGGAGAAGCTTGTTTGCTGGTTGTTTTGAACAAGAGAAGGTGAAGTAGAATCCTTGGTGAAAAAGAGAAGAGCTGTTAAGCTGAAGGTTCTGACACCATAAAGCATAATATAAAGAGAGGGCAGGTGACGCGGGTGCTGGCAAGGAGCCGGCTAAACCGCCTCAAGCAAAGTTTGGCCGGACCGGCCTATCACATGAAAGGCGAGAAGTGCCTATCCCAATCCCGCCCCAACTATTCTCCATCGCCACGGAAACCTCCCCTTGCTTTTCATGGTTGCCTCCCAAGGGGAGAACCTTTCCCTTCCTATTTTATCGACTAGTCATTATATGTGTTGTTTTCTTCTTGTTTAGGGTTATGTGTGTTTTTATGTTTCTGTTTTTGATTCCTGTGTGGAGTTGTTTTCTCTTTTCTAGTGTTGTATCCAAGAAGGTGGCGGTGCTTCGACTATATCCTACTTCGAGACGGCATTGTATGTTCTCTTTTAACCTTACCTAACTCCCCTTTTCCTCCCCTCCTCCACCGCTAGCCTCCCCATACTTCATCCCAACGCCTAGCTACTCTTCCTAAACAACCCAACCTTGTTGTCGAACTTCGTAAATTTCCTCTCAGCACTCAGTCGACCTTTTCCAGCGACCTGCCCTGCTGTCCAGATCCCTTTCCAGCTAGCCGAATCCCTTCCACCGAATTTATACTTGCTGTTAACTCCGCCAGACACTTCGTACTTCAGGCTGCCCACATTACTGCCCTTAGCTGGACTGTCTCAGCCCTTCAGACTACCTACCAGTCCCTGACAATCCTTTTATTGCATCCACTCTCGCTGTCCAACCCGCCTACCGAACCCCAAACCCCTTCCTAACCGGCCTCACAACCGCCAACTCTCCCCCATACCCCGATCACGTTGTTGACTCAACTCTCGCCCTAGGATCTACTCTTCCATCCTTAGCCGGAGATTGCTCTATCGTTTTTTTACCTTTCCATTGCATTGTGTTGTAACCCTATTTTTATATCAATAAAAGTTTGCTTTTGTGTTCCATTAAATCCTAACTAGTTATCATTTGGTATCAGAATAACTCTAGTCATATCCTAGGGTTTCCTAGCATCCGCCCCTACCCAATCCACCTCCCCCTAAAATTTTTTCTTACCTATTCCCAAACCATATCCCCAAATTGAACTAATCTCAGATTCCTCTATTGATTTTCAAAATCAGCAACCTCACATTAGTTTCCTAGACTTTCCATGAGTCTCCTACCTCCCCTTTCACAACTCGACCCTAAATCTTAGTCTTGCCACCAAGGAGATACATGCTTGAGCCTACCCAGGAAGAGATACAATAGGAGATCCACTGACTTCAACGCAGAGTGATAGAAATTGAGGATGACATTCAAGTGGGACTTACCCTTAATGGTGATAGGGAAAACCGAAGAGGATAAATGAACGGTAATTTCAATCCCTTCCATAGGGTGATTTTCAGTGGTGAAGAAGAAAAACCACAACACTTGGGAATCCGATATCAGAGGAGGCTGAGGTGGAAGTCTACATATGAAGAACGAGAGAATCTGAAAATGAAACGGGAGACGCAATATCAGTTCCTATCAGCTTACTACACACATAGGGTGCAAATTCTAGCTTCAGAAGTGGAGAAACCACATCATCAAACGACCCCCATACATCTTACAGACAGAGTTTAACCTCAGAATCTTATAGCCCAAGTATGCCCAAGAGAACACCAAAGGTGACCCCGTTAGAGGAAAGACTGATTTTGAGTGGTGAGCAGGTGAAACCAATACACATCCCTAAATCTGTCTCAACAGGAAGTGTTACAAGTGTCACGGAGTTTGGTATGTTGAATCAGAATGCACAACCATGGGGTGATTTGTTTCACCGAGCACGATGTTGAAATATTGGGCAATGAAACAGTTGATTCGAGAGAAGATTCTTCTCTTGCAGCCAACAAGGAAAATACGCCACCAATTCAAGTTGACCCTTGGATAGATTCTAGCTAAGGTAACAAAAGTTGTTCCAAAAATTAGTGACTCTGATGTAATGGGTGGGCTGACAGAGTACGAGCGAAGGGTGCCTCGAGCTAGCATCTTGCAGGCGTTGAGAGGAGCACCAATAGGACTGACCTTGGATATCCGAAAGAGTCATGAGCTGGAGGAGCCGATATCAGATAGAGGGCCATCGTGGATAAGGGAAATATAGATTTTTTTCAGATGTATAGACTGTTCCTGAATTACCCTGATGGAGCGAGGTCCATCATGTCGGAAGTGGGGTCGTTTTGCGCTGTGTCAGAAATATCACGTGGAGTTATTCAGATGTAATTTTTAGTTCCACTTGGTACATCTCGCCAGATGTCCAAACAGGAGAGATGAACCCTAGCTCTGTACGGGGCCCGAGGAGCTTGATGGAGACGAAAGTTTTTCAATGGGATCTAGGTCCTATCAGTGTAGAAAAGCCCTCTTCTGAGTGGGTGCTAGTGAGAGGGGAGCAGTCTGCCACATATTTCATCCCTGAGTTGATTTCTTCTGACATACTAGTTCATCAGCTGCACTCAACCGATTAAGAGTGGGAGAAACAAGTTACAACTGAAATGACTCGATACATGAATTGTGAAAATACTCGTTTATGTATTGTTTCAGCTCAGAGCGTGCCAAAAATGGACGGATGCCTGTTCTACCATAATGTGCTTTGGAACGACAACGCCTATTTGATCGACCTACAAATATATTTGAAGCCGTGCGGGAAGGTTTAGGCTACTCTCATTGCACACCAGACTGAACGACCGTGGGTTACTTTGGGAAGATTCAACAGTACCGGCGTGAACGACAGTCTCAAGAGAGTTGATTGATATGGAAGTGTGCTCGGAAGTGGAGAAAACTCCGGTTCTTTGGGAGGCAATACAACTAATAGTGAGATCTAGGTGTCGCTATGAGTGAAGACGAGGAACCAAAAGTTTCGACAAATGAGGTTGTAGCTCCACCATCCCCCAGAGACTGACGCGAGTGCTGACATGGGGCCGACTAAATCGGCCCTGGCAAGGTTCAGTTGAACCTGTTCAGGCAAGGCTAGACTGGACCGACCTATCACATTAAAGGTGAGAGACACCTATCCCATTCTCAGCTGGCCTTTTTCAGAGGCCTACCCCGCTGTCTAGACCCTTTCCTAGCCTGTCGAATCCCTTTTCCCGCATTTCTACTTGCCGTCCACTTCACCACACCATCCTCACTTCAGGCCGCCCTCGTTACTGCCCTCAGATGGGCTGTCTCAGCCCTCAAGCCTACCTACCAGCATCCGACAACCCTTTTACGACAGCCACTCTCTTTGTCCAGCCCATCTACCGGACGCCAAACCCCTTCCTAACCGATCTCGCATCCACCGACTCTCCCCCAATGCTCACTATGTTGTCGATGCCACCCCCGCTCTCGAATCTACTCGTCCAACTCTAGGCGGAGATTGGTCTGTCATTGTTTTTTCTTTTTCATTGTGTCGTGTGGTATCCCTATTTCTCTATTAATAAATGTTTGCTTTTGTGTTCCACTAAATCCTAAATAGTTCCGGTATCAGCAAGTATGTATTGTTATTCATATAATCCCACCTCTTTTACATGTTTTTATATAGTTGAGCTTAGGATAATATAGTACATGTTCTCTTGGTGAAGGTTCTGGACATGAGTATTCCTTGGCTTAAGTTTTTGTTATGCCTTAGAGTCTTCTGATGAGAGCGTGTTTGGGCCTATATAAGGGATGTTATGATTTCGGGGTTTGATTTCGTTTGGCATAATTAATTCTTGCACATGATTATGGGCTCTGCAGAGTATCCAATCTACACTTCCCGTCATGATCTATGGAGTTTTACGCCAACCATTTTGTTTGCGGCTAACTTGAAATAAACTTATACCTAATAAAAGACTACTGTTTTGACATTTTAACTTTTATGTGAGATTTTCTATTATTTTTCCTTTCTTTTTTTTTTTTGATATGCTGTTAAGACATTGAATTATTGTTCAATCAGTCTAAGAGCTCTTTTCATTGTTTTATTTTTTCTTTTGTAGGAAAATCAATTGGGAGAGCAGGGTTTGCATATGATTCTTCATTGCAAATCCTACAGGAAAGAAGTCAAAGATTGCTGGAAAGTCATTTGTAAGTCTTGATTCTACTCAGTGGACTCATTCAGTTTGAGGGGTGTTTCAATGCATACTTTCTTTTTAACCTTATTGCATTTGTGCTTGTTCTTGTCTTCTGACCTTTCTTATTATCTTTGATATGAATTTATCATTATATGTGCTACATTTAAGAACAAATTGCTTAACTGGGCTAGCTTTATGCCATCCGAGCTGAACGGTTATATGCTATTATGGAGGTTTTCTAAAAATTATTAGGGGTAGGTATAAAAATAAAAAAGCCTGAACTGGCTGACCCAATCCATACTGAACTGGATTTGATGAAAATTAAAACCGATTATTTTGGCGGATGTTCTTCCGGAACAAAAAAAAAAACTGTTTTGTTTATTTTGCTATTATAAAAATCTATTAAAATCAAATCAATTTTTTACTTGTATTTGGAATTTTGAGAATATATGATGTCTTATAAATTGAATTTGTCTGCCCTATATGAAATTGTTGATACTCATAAATGCTCTGCTTTTTGGTATATTTGGATTTAATTGATATCTTGGATTGCTTTTAGAAGGATAAATTTATGCAATATAACATATGCTTCTTGTCGTTAATCTAAAAGTGAGATATACTTGCAAAATTGGCTTTATTTTTTTTGCTAAGGCAGAAGCAAGCTAACAACGTAGCACATCTATAATTCCAAAGTTAGTTAATTTTAACTGCAAAATGCAAAATTTATTTTCTGTACGGTTGGCCTAAGAGTGGTTGTTGTTTGTTCACTTGTTAGTAGGACTGTTATTTTAATTAGACTGGAATCTGATGCATTTTGGTAGTATTTGAAATTATGATAAATGTATCTGCTTACTTATAAAAGGAAGAGTCATAGTTATGCTAATGGAACCAAGAACGAAGTTCTTAGCTGACATCACGCATTCCAATTTGTACTTAGGTGATAATTCAAATGGTAAAATGAAATTAACCTTATATTATATAGTTCTTGTTATTTAGTATCTTTTAATCGTGTAATCAGTCTTATTTGAATTTTATGCTGGAGTTTATAAATTTCTTCTCCCGCTAATGCTATACTAATTATTTATGGGTTAAAAAATTGAAGCTGATCAAAACCGACTTAAACCCCCTTAAGCCTAAACATTGTTTTTATAGTAACATAAGACAATTTGGTTTATGGTTTGAGAACTGATATTGTTAGTTTAGTCCGGCAAATTAGTAACACTAAATCAAACTGAACCTTCATTACCCCTACGAATTATCATAGCTTTAGGAATTGGCAGCCAAAAGTAATGCTAATGATGGCAGTCACTTGATTCACAAATGAATGCCAAATGACATCATTGAGGTCAAGTAGATGGTTCCACAAGTCTAATGGCGTAATTAACAATGTCTTTCTCTTGCAATTTTTGTTTTATTTGTTACAAATACGAAATTTGTTTTCTTTTTTACATTGGTTTTCTTTTTGGTTCATTATTTTAATTTCTTGTTACTATTTGTAGATTTTTCTTGTTTAGGATGACGGGCTGCTGCTAGAATGTTTAATTAAAGTATTATCCAACTACTTGAAAATTCAATGAGTTTTTTTACAAATCAATCACTTTTTATGACACATTTTGAGAGGCAATTTTTCTCCTGGTCTACTTTTTTTGATGCCGAGTTAGTTGGTTACACGTGTTATTTATGATGATGTCAATTGCAGCCGCAGCTCTTCCTTGGAGGCCACCAGTAAATACATTTTTTCGAGCTCATCTTTTATTCGAGAGAAGTGAGGAGCGCAAATGGGAACCTGAAGAGCTTGAACTTCTCAAAAGGTTGTCCAAAGGCTATATTTGTTTTTTTATGGTTTCCTCCTGGAAAACTTTTATAGTAAATGTATTATCTAACTTGTGATCTAAATTGCATCCTCATGTAATGTTGACAAGTTCTCTAGAAATGACTAATTTTCCTTTGGACTTTTTTTTGATTTTCCATGAAATGTGCGGCTAGGAACATGATGTTTGTTTCTCCAAAAACTTCCCAAACAAATTTTTGCCAAAAAGTATTTGAGAAATCTAGAATACATTAAAAACTTGATAAAATGGGGATTGTTTGATGAATTGAGTCTTTAAATTGTAAACATCAAACTCTAAATCCTAATAAAATAGAAATATAAAACAATTAGGTATTGAAACTAAACTTAGTTTATTATTTTCATCATCATTTTGTCCGATCTAGCTGAGGCCAACTTTATATTTTCTTGTCTATTCATCTATTATTTACAATGCACCATTTTTTTATGCCGGAAGAAACTCAAACCACAATAGAAATATAAATATTATTGCTGAAATTAAAAAAAAAAAGTTACAACAACAACACTTCAATTTTAAAAAAAAAAATCACAAACAAACACATCTATGCCCAATGGCAAAGACGAGTGTTTGATTGTCTGTGGGACCGTAGGCAAGGACTAGTTGGGGTGTGGGAACAACATGCATAGTCGGTAGGGGCTGAGGTTGCTGCAGGTGGAAGAACGGCTGCTATGGTGTAGGTTGGCTACAACTGGAAGGAAGGGGGTGCCGTGTGGTGGGGTTTGCACGAGATGGGCCATGGGTAGATGAATTTGTGGTCCAGCAGGAAAGTAGGGAGGGAAGGGAAAAGGCCCACGGTAGCCTATTGGATACGAAGATGGGTGGGAAGCCAGTCACAGGAGATGGCAGGTTAAGGGAAATAGGAAGAGTCGGCTCGGTTTGATGGGAGCGGAGGATCGGTTGGGTCTCACGGGGAGAGGAAGGATCGGTTGGGTCTCACAGGGAGAGGAAGGATCCGCTGTGGGAGAGGAAAGCAAGGATGCGGCTGTTTTACGGGAGAGAAAATCAAGGCTGCGGCTGTGTCACGTGGGAGGAAGGAGATCAGGTCGTGGATTGCGTCGGAGAAGGCTGCAACAACCAGTGGCTGAGACAGCGAAGCTGCAGGAAAACCTATAGGTGGGCTGGAGGGGAGGTGGATGTCGGAGAATATAAATTACCACCGGGGAGAGGTACACAGCCGAAGCACCACCCTAATCTTCGGATACAGCCCTCGAGGGGAAACTAGGAAGTCGGCGGCTATCCTCACAAATCTGAAATTAGAAATAACATAAAGTGCTTTCCTAAGATCTAAAAACACATATAAATAGAAGTAGAATGGGCGGGAAATGAAAATAAGAAGACGGGTATTAAAAATAAGATGGGAGGGGCCGGTTCAGCCCCTCTCAACTGAACCGATTCGGGTCAAACCAATTCGGCTTTTAGAGGAAAACCCCGTGTCTTTTTTCTTTATAATCCTTCAATGTTAATTTAATATACTTGTCTTATTTGTGCATAATGTATCATACATCAAAATGCTCAAACTACTCATTTTTGTTTTTATTATATTATAATTTAATATACTTGTCTTATTTGTGCATAATGTATCATACATCAAAATGCTCAAACTACTCATTTTTGTTTTTATTATATTATCTTAATACCTGTTTCCATTATATTTGACTATATTTTTCATCTTTTTTTTTCTTGCTTTGCTACACACCTATCATAACATTCTCATTCTTGTTACGCTTAACTTGGCTATCACTAACATCTTTATAGCCTGACAATTGGCGCAATATAATAGAGCTTGTTTAATTATATTTTTTAAACATTTATTTTTTTAGCTTTTCATAATTTTCTTTTATTGCATGGCGCTCATGTGACATTTGTCCATTTTTTTACCCATCTTTATACTCTAAAAGCTGTAGTATTATACATGTCTTAATCTTCTATATAAGGGTTCATATTTAAACCCATCATCCTTATGTATTATTTAATCTTTTAGTAAATTTGACTCATAATTGTCAATTTCAGAGAACTTATTTTAATCATACTTATGTATTATTTAATTTTTTAGTAAAATTGACTCATAATTATCAATTTCAGAACATTAATTTTAATCATTTTCTTAATATTTTAAGCTATTCACTAATTTCAAAAGAGTCTTAACAATTAGAATTAGCTTTTGTATGCATCTCCATAACAAACATTTGTAAACTTAATGATGATCCGTGATATGATTCCATTATGATTTAAAACTTTATGGTCATGCTCCGTTACTACCTCTAGCCTCAGTCATTGCTCAATCACATGTATCTTTAATACCTTTGATATACTTTCTGAAGATCAATAAAACCCAAATATCAAATTTTTTGCTTTTTATATTTCTATTGATTGCATTAGCTGAACAAGTTTCTTTTTTGTGATCTTTTTTACATAAAATCAAATTGATTCTATTTTGCTGTTGTAGTTTTCTTAAGCCTATATTTCATTACCCTCTTTCATTACTTTATGAATCATGAGGTTGATTCCTTTGTAATTATCTTGATTCTTAGCATCCTATTTGTTTTTAAATGTCAGTATTAAAACATTTCTTCTCCAACTTTTATGGTCATCTTTTTAATGGAGCTAGTCGTTTATTTTAACTAATTTTACTTCTCTATAAGTTGAAGATTAACAAATTCACACCTTCCAAATCCCACTTGCTACCTTGGGGATTTGTTTCTCTCAATTGTCAGTCTTCATACCTCTTTGCTAGATATTTATCAATTTTGTTTTATATTATGTGGTTAACTTTTTTTTGATAATCTTTGTAAACGGTACTTTAAACCTTTGATTTGGAGATCAAAGGCAACATGGCTTATCTAAGTGGTTGGTGTTTTACCAAAAAAATAAATAAATTATTTAAATTGGTTCATAATAATTTGGTTGCTTCACATTTTGATAAGTTCTCTCCGCTCGTTGTTTTAAATTTGTGCTCATTATTATTATGACATCGTATGCCTTCTATTAAAACAACTAATTGTCTTCTCTTTTTGTTTAAAATATATGTTTGCTATTGCTTGATCATGTGTTGCAAAATCAAATAAGTTTTCTATTGCATATTATCTTTTATAAGTTGCTCGTTTCATAACTTCTCCTAATAGAACCTTTATATCCATTTAATGCATAAATCATAAACTCTTCCTAATTCCTTTCTTCTCTTGCAAAATTAATTTTTTAATACTTTTTTCAATCTAAGCTGGGGGGCTTGTCCATGAGCCACATTTATAATGTCTATGATCAATGTATTAATGATGCCTTTAACTACTCTATTCATCTCATGAACTTCATCTTTCAAATTTTTATCTATACACCTTATCCCTTTTTTATTTTTTAATCTTCTTGATGTATAAAATCATATAACTTTCCATTTTTAGCATCTTAAAAAATTTCCCCTTCCTATTTAGTCATTTGCAAACCTGTTACATTAATCAGTCTTTTTGACATGTCAACTATTTCTTTAGTCATACCATTCCGAAGTATCAAATTTCTGGTATTTCTAATCTAATGTGGATATAGTTAACCATTGTATATTTGTCAACAGAGGTAGGTCAAGTTATGGTGCACTACTTGCAGGTGATATTCGTGTCAATAATTTTAAATTTCTCTCCAAAATTATGTTAATTAGGCTTTAGTGCTATTAAAGGAGAATCTGTGTGCTTAGGAAAAGTTAGATGTTAAATCTTGTAGGATGGGCTCTTGGAAGAAATTAGATCAAATTTATGTGAAAAAGCTTCAAGTTCTTACTGAATTCATTCTTTTAATAATGGATGGATACAAGTTTGGTGATATATAAGAGATTATGGATAGTAATGAAATGAAATAGATAGTGATAAAGATTTATTTCTAATCTAACTTGGTTATAGTTAACCATTGCATGTTTGTCAACAGAAGTAGGTCAAGTTATTGTGCACTACTTGCAGGTAATATTTTTTGTCAATACTTTTAAATTTCTCTCCAAAATTATGTTAATTAGGCTTTTTATTAAAGGAGAATCTGGGTGCTTAGGAAAGGTTAGATGTAAAATCTTGTAGGATGGTCTCTTGGAACAAGTTAGATCAAATTTATGTGAAAAGGCATCGTGTTTTTGCTGAATTCATTCTTTTTTTAATGGATGGATACAAGTTTAGTGATCTATAAGAGATTATGTATGGTAATGAAATGAAATAGATAGTGCTAAAGATTCTTTTGTTCTTTGTTCACCATGCTAAAAACTTTTGATTAATTGTACTTACTGCTGTATAAAATTTTGTGAACTTTGAATACAATAATACTTGTTTTTTTAGGTAAAAAAATATCATATGAGGATTATTGTTTAATAATATTAAAAATGTTTGACGTTGTCATTGTAGAGTCCGAGTCTTAGATGTGAAAAGCGAAGGGGGATGCGTTATGTAATCAACAGTCAACGTAAAAATTTTATCGAAATATTATGATATGAATCACTTTAAATCATTGTGTCAATGTTACAGCGTCCTCTAGAATTGACACATTGTATGACTTAAATATAGTGAAAAGTTTTCAAGGGCTGTTATACGGCTCCCAGTTGTAGTGTTAAATAAACAAGAACTCCCATATTATGGAAGGATGTGGGTAAATAAGTTTGTTAATATAACTAATATTATGATAAAAACTTAAAATATAAGCACTCTCACGGGTAAATTAATGAAATTAGCATATATTATGGTTCATATGAAGAATGAAGATAAGTATTTTATGCATTCAAAAAATTAAATGGGAAAATGCTAAAGAGATTGTAGTTTAGGTTTTATATAAACTTTTGTACTAAGGCAAGAATGGTATTAAAAGTGTTGTGGATTTAATTTTAGATAAGAATTTGACAGATAATATTGTAAAAATTTAATAGAATTGAAGATAAAATTTTGCTCTAAAGATTATTGTTGATACTAAGATTTTTAATTTTATAAGTGTTTATGCTCTCCTAGCTGGTTTGAACATATATTTAAAATTTTTTTTAAATGATCTAGAAGAATTAATACAAATGATGTCTCTTAAATAAAGAAATTTATTGAAGGAGATTTAGGGTTTGTTTGGGGCAACTGCAACTATTTGAAGAAACAACAGTAAAGTTGTTGCATTGCGGTGGTTGTTATCCCTTTTTTTCAAAAAGTCATACCAGAATTTTCTACCAGACGCCACACAGGTTGCAAAACACAGATTTACACCAAAACTTTTTTTTTCCAAACACAAAAAAGTGTAGTCTGAAATCGCACCGCCACCACACCATTGTCCTAAAAGCACTCCGAAATGAACATGTTAATATAGTGATAGAAAATTTTAAAAGCATTCACGGTGAATATGATTTTGGAGTGACTCATGAACAAGGTGAAGCAATATTAGATTTTATTTTAGCTTATAATTTTATTATTGCCAATACTTTATCTAAGAAAAGAGATGATCATTGTCGGCACTAAAAAGAAAGTTAAAAAAAAGTTTGGGAGGTCGCCCGTAAGAAGTTGTCGGTCGCCGTAATCGAAATCCTGTCGCCCGCTTCGGAATGACGTTTTAATTTACGTATATATATGTATATAATTTTTAGAAAAATATGAAATCAAACTGACTTCATATTTTTCACAGTTTAAATGAAAGAGCAATCTACCTCAAATCCTGTATCTACCCCAAGGGAGAAACACAAAACTTGAGGATGAGACTCGATCAAATAAACTAAGAAAGATATGACATTCGTTTGGCCTGCGAAACCGTTTTATTTGTCGACAAGTTCCCCTATTTAATACAAAGAATTAAATAGGGTTTATTTTAGACTGGGTTCCGAAAAGCTTCCTATAAGGGCAAACCCCTATAGTTAATTACATCTTAAATGATCGAAGTCACCTAAGAAAACTCTCGATAAAAATCAGGGAATAATGTCTTCAAAGAAGTCAAAAGGATAGGACTTTTCAACGAAATCGGACGAAGAGGTTTGAAAGGGGAAAAACTCAAATCTGAAACATTGCTGGAGAATCCAAATGAAGAGAAACTAGGGGAGGCCACAGATCCTGAGGAGAACCTCAGTGACTTCCCAGTTTATCCTATGATTTGGCTCCAGTTTTGTGAAGAAATTATTAAAGTATTTCATCCTGCCAATTTTATTTAATTAAGACTTATATTTGCGTGACAGAGTCACACAAATTGCCTAGAAGATATAAGGGTTTACATCGTACCGGATGACAACCTCGGAACCTAGAACGAGTTAGTGTTTAAATCGTACAGCAGAGCTATACGAATGCCTAAAGAAAAGGGTGGAGGATTTATGTTGCGCTAGGCGAACAACCTTGAAATCCTATGGATTGTTGTTTAATTTCTATAAAAATAAAATGTTTTGTTGAGGAAGACATGTTCTGCTGTTGAAGATGGTCGTGCTGCCCACCGCGCTAGCTCCAAATTCCTCGACGTGACGAGTTTGAGTTTTCTAGGGTGTCCAGTTATAGTATCAAATCAAACAACCCTATGGTTGTAGTTCTCTAAACATCCTATATAAAAAAAAAGGTCAAAATGTTTAAAGTTATAAAATGTAAAGCGTGCGATGCAGGAACGAACAGTAGAATGCAAGTGGAACAGTAGTAGGCAAAAACATGAGCAGTACAACATGCTATACATGAAGAACAGTAGCAGGTAGAAACATGACAAGTGTAACATGCTATACAGGGGGAACAATAGCAGGACAAGTGTAACATGCTATACAGGGAGAACAGTAGCAGATAGAAATAAGACAAGTGTAACATGCTATACAAGGAGAACAATAACAAGCAGAAATAAGAGTAATATGACATGCTATACATGAAAAACAACAGTAGGTAGAAACAAGACAGGTGTAACATGCTATACAGGGAGAACGGTAGCAAGTAGAAACAGGAAAATTATAACATGCTATACAGGAAGAACAACCGCAGGTAGAAACAAGAAAATTAAGTGCTGTAAAATGTAAAGCAAATCTGTACGCCTGTGAGATCTGATGTTCCTTAAGCATAGCAAATTTAAATGCATCTCAAAAAGCAAAGTCCGGAAGAAAACGTCATCTAGGAAATCTGAGGAAAAGCGGAAAACTCAAGAAAATCAACGAAAGAGACTCAAGTGAAAGAAAATTATCAAAACTCCTGGGGAAATCCCGAAAGAAAGGAAAAGTAACACAAGTGTCCCGTCCCAAAACTTCGATAAAACAAAAGAAAATTTCAAGTGAGGGGGACCGCAAGCACTTGTATGGGATTAGGCTCAGCTATATTTATTCTCGAGGGTCCACGAAGGCTACTCGATCAAACGAATATGTAGAACACGTCACTCGTCTAGAAGTGTGTCTTGAACCTCACTTAGGGGGCTATTTCCCAGCCTAAACAGGTATTCGCCAGGTGGACAACCAATTTTAAAACGTATTTTTAAAATTTATGTTTTTGACATACACACAAATTCTTTGACATTCAAATAAGAGTTATCAATTTTGTTTCTTAGAAAAGTGTGTTTTCGTTTGAAAATGATTTATCAAAATTTATCTCTTTTTTTTTATTAGAAATTTTTGTTGTCCACGAGTCGATTACGCTACCGGGCATAAGACTGCCAACAACCTGAGGAGGTTCGAGCCAACTACCGCTAGACTTATGTCGGTGAAGGATACCATATCCTATTGTTCATCAAATGTCTGGATCTTGATGTTATAGGATAGGGTATCTTTCTGCTCTATCTTCGGTGTGCCTTTATCATCAACACCGTACGCCCCAAAACGACTACTTGCGACCTTGCTTGATGGTTTCACGTATAGCAAAAGGCTATACGTGGACACTTATGCATCGGACATAAGCGTCGAAAACCGAACCAAGAAGCAAGAAAATAAAAAAACAAAAATGGGGTGAGAGAGAGGAGACACTGATTCATCTAAAACAACGAAAATGAGACTGGATCAGTTCTCAAAAACTTCTATCGAAAAGACCTGGAAAAGTAGGGACCGAGGTCTTTCCTAACAAACATAAAATATCCCTTCGCGCTGATTCTCCAAACCACCCCAAGAACACAGGATTAATCAAATAAACCAAACGCTCTCCCAGATAAAGCTTGCAAATCCTCCCCAGATCTCAAAGTTGATATCAAAATTCTCTAACTTCCAACTCAATCCATAACTTCATATATCAAATAAACACATAAATCTTCCCATAAAATCACATAAATGCTCACGATCGGGATCATCACAAAGAGATGAACAGCAGGTAGGATTCACAGCCAGGGTCAGCAGAGAAGAGGAAACAACCCATAAGACCCATAACCAAGGGCAACTTAAAAGACAACAGGTAAGGCTTATAGTTAAGGCAACAAAGGGGGCCCAAAAGAACTAATAAAGCTCACGGTTTAAGACAGCAAAGAACAGCCACAAAAGCCCACGACCAGAGGCCATCCAAAGCACAAAGGGGGTTCACGGCCAAAACCAACAAAAGGACCACTAAAGACAATTATGCTTCCCTGACAAACTGAAAGGATATCTGAAATAATTATAATTTTTGGGATGACAAACTTGATTCATCCACAACTCTCAAGACAATCCAAGCCTAGCAGGGAAAGCCAAATCAAACCCAAAGACCTGCAATAGACCTCACGGGTACGGAGTAGGAACCAAAGCCAGCAAAGCCAACTCCCCTACCATTCCACGGGTAAAGCCCTCAATCAAAGCCAAATCGAGCCCAACAAGAAACAAAGCCAAAACCGAGCTCATCAAGGCTAAAACAAGCAAACACAGCCCCCACTAAAGCTAAACCAAGTCCAACAAGAAACAAAGCCAAAGCCAGCCCCCAACCAGAGCCAAACCGAGCCCAACAAGAAACAAAGCCAAAACCAGCCCTCAACTA
>NEWO01000005.1:2621845-2659974 GCA_003013225.1 Phalaenopsis aphrodite
GGACGACGTCGTCGACAATCGGGTCAAAAACGCGTCGAAATTCAAATTTCACATAATTTTGACCCGCAATCGATCGTTTCAAAAGGTTTACTCGAGCCCTCGACAAATAACAGTGCAAGCGATGCGAATTGCGGCGATCAGACGCGGCGACTCTCCGAATTGCGAAGCTTCGTGCGTGCGGGAGTGCGAATTGTGCAGAAGGTCACCCTAAGGCTCAGAAAGGTCCTACAGGAAGTCCTTTTGGGTTTCCTCATGTCGGTTTCATCCTTCTAAGTGCTAGAAGTCGATACCACACACGTGAAGCTCCAAAAGGGGACAGAAGTAAGTCCAACTAAAATGAGGCGGGTCCCACTTCTAAGGTTCTAAGATAGTCGCAGGAAGACCCCTAAGGCTAGATCCTAACTCCTACGAGAAATACTAGACCTAACGAAAAATGAGGTCAACAATCATATTATTATTTATAAGAATGGATCTAATAAACACTAATTAATTATTTTATTATGAGAAAAATATGTCGTCGAAATTGTAAAAATTATAAGGTTATTCTAATTTAAAATTTAAGTACTCAACATCGATTATCGATTTTAGATTTTAAGATGAAGGGTTGGAAGATGAAAATATTATAAAATGTTATCATAGACATAGATAGGGGCACTTAAAAGATACAAATAAAGTTATTTTTATGAATAAATTTTAAGATATTTGGAATGTTTATGAAAAATTTAATAATATGTGGGATAAAATACTGAGTACAATTAAAGAAGTTACAAAAGATGTATTTAGAAAATGAAAAGAAAAAATTGTTATAAATAAAAGTAATTGGTTGTAGAATAACGATGCATAAAAAGATAAAAATAAGTTGTCATAAAAATTGGTTTAGATGTAAAAGTTTGGAGAATTGAAATAAATGTAGGTGATTCATGAGGAGTCTTAAGAGAGTATTTTCCAATGCTTAGAATTATGCTTTCAGTAATATTCATTACTAATTAGATACTAATAAGGATGAAACTTATATGTATAAACTATAAATTGGCTTCTCAGATATTTTAGACTAAGTCTTCAGTATAAAGGTTCTTCATCTCTGAGATCCGTATGGTGGAAAAGATTCACTCAATTCATTCGAAGTAGCAATTCACTGTTGAGGCCACGGTTCACCCGTTTGGATGGTATCATTTTCTCAATTTCATCGAGTCATTGTAGCACTCAGGGGAGTTGTCGTTGTATCTCTTCCATGATAAACTTCTGATCGGCGTTTAACTATTGTCTCCCAGTAGCATGATTAGGGTTTGGATTTGGGTTGGGGAAGAGGATGTATAAGGATGTGGGCAGTATGTTGGCTGTGGCAAGTAAGGCTTGTGGAGAAGGCTAGTGGCTGCTGTGTGGAGAATGCAACAGGGAGGGTTGCATGGGAAGGATGATGAGATGAGGTTTGGGGCTGCAACAGGGAAGAAGTGAGGGAGGAAGGCTTCTGGTGGGGTTGACATATGGAAGCTATACTAGGGAGGCTGTCATCTTGGCTGGTGATGGTAGCGGTACTTGAGGTTGGAAGGAAGGTTTGTGGAGACAGAAAATTGCAGCTGGGGGTGGGATTGCAGAGGGGAGATGGAGGGTGTTGCAGGGAAGGATAGATTGAGGATAAATAGAGAGAGTCACCTTAGATGATTTGGTTACATTAAATGTAGATCGATCCTCTGATGACCCAATTAGGAGAGTAGATATTTTAGATTTGACTTATGTTAAGAAATGTAGAGGTAGGCCTAAAAAGACTTGGGTGTATTTTATAAAAAATGATCTTAATTTATTAGAATTAAATGAAAATGACACTTAATAGGACACAATGGAGAAGTGCTATTCATGTTGCCGACCCCACAGTGGGATAAAGGCTTGTTGTTGTTATGCTGTTAAGAATCTTTCTTATTAATAAACTTAAGTTATAATATTTATCTTTTTTCTTTTTGTGCCTCATTTCATTTGAGAAAACGTTTATGGTGGCACCTAGTGCCACATGTCTTAGGCAGTCATTCTAATGCTTTTGATATCACTGATGGCACATGGTTTATGATGACATGCTATCATAACTATGACTATTTTTCATCACAATCAGGTTGGTCATTTTACGTTGTTTCTATGGAAGATTTGAGAAGTAGCAAAATTAGATTTAGACTAAATTTTTGGTATTGAATTTTTTGATTGATTGTTTACTTAATTTCAACTCTCATTCATTTTCATTATTTTTATTAAACAACATGATGATTGTGAATCTATTAAAAGTTGCATGACAAGCATTTGTTAAGTTAAATAGATCCGTGACAATTCTTTTTTTTTAATTGTTATGAAAAGTGTGGACATAAATGTGACATTTTTAGTAACATTGACTCTGTTCATGTACTTACTGTTTATAATTTTGAATATTTTGCAGCTTAGTTATTTGACTTGTTTTCTAACTTGTCACAATCTTAATTGTTTTATAATTGTTAAAATGTTCCTTTTTTTTTTTTTTTGACTGAACCAGTTGTAATATATAATAGATATCATGCAGAGCATGGTCCAAAATGGAGGAAATTGGCTGATGTTCTTGGGAAAAGTAGAGTTCATGTAAAAGATGCTTGGCGAAGAATAAGGCTTCCAAATCTAAAGAAAGGTATGCCATCTTGTTGAACAACTATGTGTGTTGAGTGCCGTTTCCGTTTATTTAGCAATTTTGGCTTTATGAGAACTTTATGTTAACCTCATAGTTCTCCAAATTTTCAATTTCTGTACTTTCTTATAAATCCATGCTGCCATGCACTAAATGAATCACACAGTGTTTCTCCTCCCAAAGCATAGAATTGCATAAGTTTTTGAGTCACTAGCTATTCCGAAGCTGTAATAGATGTGAATAAGGACATTAGAGTTTATGATCAAAGCGAGAACTGAGGCTTTTGACATCACTAGAGAAAAAAGATGAATAAGTAAGTGAAAAAAAGAGGCAGACAAGCAAAGAAAAAGATAGGATAAAGAGAGGTAAAAAAGAAAAGGGCCTTTTACTTGCAATCCTAACTTTGAGCCATGACAATAGGCTTTTTTATTTCAAGTTGCAATTTAAGAATGTGGGAAAAATGTGGATATGGTACTTGAGATGGCAGGGTGTAACAACCAATCCTAAGGATCATCTTGACATGATGCGAGGCATTCATTTGGCATTTATGGTTTCATTTTTTCTTTCTTTTTTTATTTTTATTTTTTTGATTATATAGAATAAGTTAGATTTTTTTTTCATGGTTCATTCATCCATTTTTTTTTTTTTGGCAAAAGTGCATCTAAGTTATATCAAGGAGGTTCATATTACTCCAAAATGGCAATATTCATCCCACCATTTTAAGTTAATTTTTTGTTCCATGGTTTAATTCAATGTTTTCTTCATCATTTTTGTAGTTTTAGGAATCAATTTAGGTCATTTTTGTCACTTAGTGATCATTGTATTTTGACAAAATGTTGTAGTATAATGACTTGAACACTCTACTTTTGTCCTGGTATTTTAACTGAGCTTCACTGCCTTCTTGGATTAGCAGATGATGAAGAAGTCTCCTGGTTTATTTTTGGCATGGGGTAGGTGGGTGTGTGATCACTGATAACCATGCTTTATGGTAACCACAATATAGGTAACCATGCTTTATGGTGATGATAAGTTATCTTCTTTCATCAAGAATTTTTTGTCTTTAGTTTGTAAAGATTTCTTAGCTATTTTCTATACTTAGATAACCATGGGATGATGACACCTTGGCTCTATCGGGTCATTTTCAAACACCTATGAACTTGTGAATCGAACTTGCAACATCACATAGTTTGGAATTGCACTTCCATGTGGATATTAGATAAATACGTGTTAGTGCTGCCCTTTCAGTGGATTTTCGAGTTGACTTGCATAAAAAAGGGTAGTATAGTTACTAATTAGTCACGAGCCATTAAGAGATTTATGGCCATCCATAAGCCTTTGGTTTCTACCTTTATGGTTGTTAGCAACATGCATGGTTGTGTTTGAATACATATGATTGACTGAAAAAATTTGTGTGACTTAGTATGGTGAATTTATGATTCTCTCTTCTTTTGGATTGATGTTTGCCTGTGTCAAATGCTTTTTATGAACTTGGGTCATTTTTGAGTTGACTGAATGGATCGTTATTTGACCAGTTTGGTTGGAATTGATTGTTATCTGACCAGTTTGATTAGAGTAGTGACTGCTGTCTCTCTCATGGTCATCAATGTGGACCTATTTTCGATAAAACCACCCGAATTAGATCTATATTATATAGGTCATTACAATCTCGGAAAACTTTAGGGACCAACTACCATAACCAGCATCACATTGAGGACATTTTTCAAGAAGGATATTTGATTTGCTTGTACTTGAGGAATGACCAAGAGGTGAGGCTCAAATAAATCATATCAGGAGATCTTTAAGATTTCCAAGAAAGATTTGATTTCCAATTTATTAGGACTTTGAATATAGATGTTTTGTTTTTGTATCCTTTTTGTTACTTTCTTTAAGACACTTTTAAATCTTATTTGTGCCTCTATCGTGGCAAGGAATAATTAAGCAAGTTTCTCCTTTCAGTCCATTCTTAAAACTATTCAGCCTTTCCTCCCCTCTATCCATGTTTTTTCTGTCATCTCTTCTCTAATGATTTGACAGTAGCCCAACATCTTCAGATGAGCCTATAGGAAGGTCATCGATATGTCCAAGTACTTCTCTAATGATTGGAGAACAGCCCAGCACCCTCCAATAATCCTCTAGGAGGCCACCATCTGCCTTCTTGCTGCGTCCAACTGTTGGAATTGGTCTATTCAGGGTTGATGAGAGCTATAGGGACTGTTTTTTCCCTCTTGCAGAGAACTTGGGTGCCATTTTGGATCACTTTTGATTTTAATACTTTGTTTTTTATTTTTATATTATTTTCCTCATGTTTTGATTTAATACAAAACATGTTTGATATGATAGAACATCTTTAGTGATTTTTAAAAACGCTAAAAATGAATTTTAGATTTTTTTAGTGATTTTAAAAATAAATAAAATTTTAAAAAACATGAAAAAAATATACTAACAAAATGTAAAAAAAAAGAATAATACTAATAAAAGTGATCCCAAACGAGTCCTAAGAATTCCAATACCTGATGCTCTTGAGATTGAGATTATTTTGAACAATTTAAGGAGAATCTAGATAGATGGACTGAGAAAAAGAGTTTGACGAAACAACTTTGTTGCAATAGGATTTGTTGTAATATTAAGTATTATGAGGTTGCATATGAGAAAAACCAATATCAAATCTACTGGAGATTGTGGTAGAATAAGAAGGGCCATAGCTTTGGATGACTTGTAAAGCTGCTTTAAATTTGATAGAACAAACCAGATTAAGGATCCCTTTTTTTCTAAGGCTTTCTCTGGGTTAAGGTTGTCAAATAAGGATAAGGCAAGTTATTTAAACTTTAAAATTCTGTTAGGAGGTGTTTTAAAGTTGAAGCTTTTATGGATTTTATTGGCAAATCTTAAGAATTTTTAGAGCCCTATGGTTCTAAGATTTGAAGCGCATGAATCTTGATACGAATTAGATAAACCAGGATGTGTCATCTCTGGCACTGCAAAGTGACGCCTATGCTTAGATTGCTGACAAAGGTAATGGTTGATGACATGCATGATAGCGAATGGCGAATAGTGGGAGCTGGTGATGGTTTTGCTGAGTCGAGCAAGATGAGCTTATCAAACCTCCTATGCTTTATAAGCCTCATAGTGGCTGAGGGGCTTGTTTGGGATCACTTTTTATTTTTTATTTTTATTTTTACTTTTATTATAAAAAACATATTTGTATGGTGCATTTATTTTTATGTTTTTATGTTTTATTTTTAAAGATAAATTAGTTTGCTTTTAAAAACACCCAAAATATTTAAAAGTTGTTTTGAATATTTTTAAAAACAGTTAAACATGGTATATCATACCAAACATATTTTGTTTTAAATCAAAAAATAAATAAAACAAAATAAAAATAGAAAACCAAATAGAAAATATCAGAAGTGATCCAAATGGCCCCTAAGCCTTAAACTTGGTTAATCTTTGAGACTTCAGCTAGTGGGCAGATTTGGATAGCTTAATCATTCCATAAGCCCAAACCAACAAGGTGTAAGGGTAAGGTATCTATGTGGGAAAGAAAAAGACAATTTGCATCAATCATGGTTATTGATCGAAAGAATGAAGACAGTTTTTATTTAATGTCATGAACATCAAGAAAGGTGAAAAATGTAATCTTGGAAATGTTGTTAAATGGAACCTTGTAAATTTCTGTAGAAGACTAAATGATAAGAACCACCTTTGTGATAAAGTTAAACTTGAAGAGGGAACTGAACTTATGTGCTTGATAAAGTGACGCCTCTTGCACTATTGATATATGGTAAAATAGACTTCTGGCCTGGAAAGATGAGACTACTGGTTACTATTGCTAGCCATTTTATTGATACATTCTTGATGGCCTCCCAAAAAATATGGGGTTGTCAGAGAAGCATTTCTGAAAATAATTCCATATTCTCAATTTAAATTTTTAGAAAATAAGCTTATTAGTGACAAGCATGGGAGGGAGAGAATTTTTGGGGCAACATAATGTTTTAGTTGTCATAAGAATGTCTAATTTTTAAAACAGAAATCATAAGAATGTCTAATTTTTAAAACAGAAACAGGGGGTGACTTTTACATACTATGGTCTATGAACTATTTTAGTTTTTTCTAGCCATTTAGTTACATAATATTGTCCATTGACTTGCTTTAAGTTATTGAAATTTTTGTTTTCTTTGCAAAATGTATTGGTACAGGGAAATGGAGTCAGGATGAATACCAGTCTTTGTTTGATCTTGTGAACCTGGACCTGCGGATGAAAGCATATGAGGAAAAGAAAGCTAATCATTGCATGGTGTGTGTGACCTTTCTTACTGCAATAATGAATTTTTGGGGAATTTACATACATAAAACACAATTCTTATATATTTATGTCTCACATGTAAACTTTCATATTTACACACAACACTCAAATCTTCAATATCACATTAAACAAGCACTAATTACCACTTTTAAAAGGGAAATACACCATTTCATGTATAGGTTTAAGGCACCACGGTGCTATGCTTGTAAGTATGAAAGTTCAGGTGTGTGTTCTGTTGATACATTGCTTTGTATGTAAATTTCCCTACTTTGGATTAAAAAGTGAGATTTCCACCCATTTGGTCGTTGTTTCAGTTGCAAGGCTCAGTTATTCATCATTTACATTTTTAGTTTTCATTCTCTGTTATGCTTGTAGCATCATTCTCTATTATGCTGGCTGTCCATCTTTTTTGCAGCTGAAAGACAATATTTCCTGGGAAGCTATAAGTGATAAGATGTCTACCCGAGCATCACAAACTTGCTGCATGAAGTGGTTTGTATCGATACTGTTTATGTTTAGGGGCATTTGCATACATAGCTCCTAATTCTTTTGAATTTACCTGTCTAACACCTAAACTTTGTTTTTTACAATTCTACCACCCAAATCTTTCATATCACATAAAAAATACAAATATTTTAAATTTTTAATAGTAAAGTACACATTTTCATGAATATATAAGGTGGTGGATGTGTAAAGCTTCAAGCTTTTAGATGTTAGATATGTAAATACATAGGTATTGAGTGGTATGTATGTAAATCTTCCTTAAGTTTATCTTGCTATTTGGTTTTTCTAGTAAGCATGAGGAACCTCAAGATAAATGTATTTTAGTGCATTTATTACAGCTGAATATTAACATCAGTGTTCATACAAGTTTATTGATTCAACCTCTCTTGCGGTTGTACATGCATTTCATATTTGAGCATGGTGGTTTATTTCTGGATTTTACAGGTATTATAATTTGGCATCATCAATGGTCAAAGAAGGGAGTTGGAATAATCTTGATGATTACAAGCTAATTGAAGCGTAAGTGTTTCGGTCACAGAACTTAAAATGTGATCATAGAAGCTTTATCTGGTATGGTTTCCTCGTTCAAAGTAAACCTACTTTATACCATGATTAGTAAAAAAATTGCCTACAAAAACCGAAAACTATAGGTTGCCTGATTTGCGTATGGGCTATTTGGTTTGAAGAGGTTTTTGTATGAAACGTTTCAAATGCAAGTGTTTAAAAATGTTAGTATTTGATTTGATGAAAATAATTTCAAATTAAAATTTTAAGGAATTTCAAACTTATATCATATACTTTTTTGTTTTTGTATTTCAAAGTGGGTCGTTTTAGCACTATTGTACAAGCCGTCGCTATTGTCACTCATTGTAGTTGTATGCCATTGTTACTGCCACTACTGTTGACAGCCATTGGATGTCGGCGTCAATTAAATTGATTTTTTGTTAGGAATATCTAATAAAGAGTTTGCTTTTGTGCTAATAGAATTATTGAAAAGTTATAGACTGATTAAAGAATATTCATATAATTTGATTGATCTTGAAAATCAATATAATTTAGTACCATTGGAATTGATGTCGCAGACATGTTTAGTAAAGGCATGACAATAGAAAAGCGGTTAAATTTTTTCTCTCCGCAAGTTAAAGTATTTTTAATTTCTTCTTTCATTTTTACTCTGTTCCTCTTTTCTTTATTTTGAGCTCATTAACTAACATTTAACATGTTTTGACATTTTGGCGGTATTTGGTTGCATATTATTTATAAGATTTAAGAATGAATTTATCTTAAATCTAGCCAAACACCAAAATAAATAAATAAATCCAGTGTTCCGTTAAATCCAATTTTCTCGCATTCCGTCTTTCTCTTCCTGCATTCCGTCATGTTTACAATGTAAAACTGATTGCGAGCCGGATTTATTCCGCCATTGCTGGCATGCGCTTCCGTCATAGCATCTTTTTGAGAAATCCTGATATATCGGTTTTGATAAATCCTATTTAATGTAGAACTAAGTTGCAGCCAAACACTCCCTTTAATATATTTTGGCCTGAATTGTAGGCTCCAGAAAGCTGATGCTTGCTGCTTTGAGGACGTTGACTGGGACAATCTGCTTGCCCACCGGTATCTTATTTTTCTACTTATTCTGCTCTTCTTACCTTTTCTTACTATTTTTTCAGATTTCATATTTTTATTTTATTTTAGGAAGATTTTCTTACATCCACTAAATTCTTATATATTTGCATGCCCAACACCTAAACTTCAATTTTTACATATGTACCATCTTGCCTATGCATGAAAAGATGTTTTTTCACTTTTTAAGTGTTAAAATGGTGATATTTTTGACATGATACAAAGATTTGGGTAGTTTAAATGTAAAAAAATAAAGTTTAGCTGTTATATATGTAAATAAACAAGCATTGAGTGGTGTCTATTTAAATGCCCCTTTTTTGGTTTTATCTATTTTTTAATTTTAAATAAACATGTTTGAAAACATGTAAGCATTTTTAAAAACAAATTAAATAAAAATATGTAAAAAAAAAAACAAAACAAAACACAAACATATTTTTAAAACAAAATTTTATTCCAAAACAATCTCTGATTTCTGTAATGATTTGTTAATCTGTTTCATCCTAAAAGAATTACTGTTGGTTTGTTTATTCAAAACCTGAAAATTTAATTTGATTTTGTCTGCTCGATGCTGTATTTTAAACACCATGGGGATTAAATAAAACAGGTCCGGGGAAATATGTCGGAAGAGGTGGCATGAAATGATTCGGCACCTTCATAATTTCTGGGCTTTGACATTTATTGAACAAGTTGATTTACTTTCAGCGCGATACTCTCCAGATATGATCCAATATAGGGAAATGGAGCAGAATAAGAACCACAATGTATAGGGAAAGCTTGTTATCCAATGAAGGGTGTCCTAATTTTGATGTATCTGGTTCTACTTGTTTGTTTTATGGGGGCAATTACATACATGCCACCCAATTTCTGTGTATTTATACCGCCCAAATCTTTCATGACATATCAAAAATACCATCATTTTTATTTGCTTCGAAAATAGGTTTAAGAGAATATAATGAAAACATGTTGATTTGTTTCAAAATTGGCACTTTTTAATTTTTCAAAATACCATTTTGAGTGGCATCAATTTACAATGTTGGCCTTGATGCCATTTGATTTATTTAAAATATGCTTAATCGTGACAATAATTACATACTAGAAAATTAAAAAAAAACTTCAAAAAAAAGGAAAGAAATCACCTATTTTAAGTTAACACGAAAGTTTAATGGTTTTATAACTATAATAGAATACATAAAATCTCTTAAGATGGTGATAATGAGTGTTGAAATCATTTTAATATTGTGATTTTATATCTTATTTTGATGTATTTAGCCCTTGTGTTTCTTCATGTATTAATCTTTGCAATTAAACTAATGAAAGTAGTAATGTTTTATAAGCTATCAAACTTTGTGTGAGATGTTTTGGATTGTTTAAAACATACTTTGAAGATGATATTGAGTCCTCTATATATATCTTTAAAATGCACTTAATATATGATGTATCATGTTAGGTTCAAAAAGAAATTACCTCTCAGTATGAGGCATATTAGTTTTGATCTATTGATTAATAAGATTTTTTTTCTAATAATATAGGTTTATTAATGGCTTTTTTTATAAGCTTATATCTCTCTTTTGAGATTTATGATGTTTAATGCTTTTGGATAAGTAAGTAAACTTTCATTAGAAAGTTTTTAACAATTTGAGAATTTTCTTAAAAATTATTCTCTTAAAGTTTAGTCGTCTGATTTTCTTAAGAGGGATTATTTCTTATATATATATTTTAAAATTTTAAATTCTTTTTCTTATTTTTTTTGAATAATATGTATATATATTTTGAGGATTATACTCTTAAATAATTCATATTTTGGGAGACTTTAGCCTATATTGTGGCTTTTAGTATTTTTATATTTTTGAAGAAGTGTCTTTTGAGAACTTTTTTTAAAATATGCAGCTTTTATTGCTTTAGCCTCTTGGTTATTTATTTATATATATATTTTTTATATTTTCTATATAGAGGCCATGTCAACTATTTGTGCTCTTGGAATCCTTGTAGTGAGATCTTTGTTCAATGCCAACAATCTAGTAAGACTATTTCATAGGCATGCCTTATAGGAGTTATAGGTAAAGACCTTGTTTATGACTTGCACTAATGAGGTGTTTTAGTGAGTAACCTTACCATTTGAGCTTTGTGTTGAAAGTACCTCATAGGCAAGATTTCCAGGGATTATACAGGGTGAATTGTGATTTAAAAAGAAAACTTCATACATAATTGTTTTCTTTAAATATAAATCTTTATTTCTAGACAAAATATGCATTTTCTTAGAAAATGTAATAAAATTTTTTTGACTTGCTTTAGTGATGACATCTTTTGTAGGAGAGGGAAAATAAGTTAAGGTAGCACAACTAGAGGTGCTTAAAATTTTGTATCTCAACTGTAATGCTAGTTTTGGATGTATCTAAAAGAATGAGATTAAATGACTCATATTAAGTATAATAATAAAGGATTCATTGATCTTTTAACTACTATTACATTTTTATTGTATATTTGTGCAATATGTTCAAGAATACAATTAGATTTTGCTAGAGAATTGTTCAAATAGCTCTAAATGTGTATTGAGAACCTTATCAAAATTAATTTCTACTTTTATTTAGTAAATAATCTTATCATAAAAGTAAACGATCTCTAGCTTCATCGAAGAATTGAAAAGTACATCATCCCTGGACTATTGTCGCCTAATCATTACCTAACTATCGCCATTAAACAATTATTCGCTACAAAAATTTAGCTTATTACCGACGGTCAAATACCGTCGGTAATAACGAATAAACTGTAGGAAATATATTTACCAACAACTTAGCGACGACAAAATTGAGGTAGAAAAAATGCTTGTCGGTAATGAAAATACCGACGAATTTAGAGACGGTTTACATTAACCGATAGGTTTCCGACGTTCCATAACCGTCCCTCTAGACTCAAAAACGTCATATTTAATCATAGCTTAACCATTAGTTATATAAGCAACACAAGTATTCATAGGAAAAGTGTTGCATGACAGTCGGAAAAGTGTTGCAGTTCCATCGATAAATGTCGCTCAATCGTCAGTTACCTGTGGGAATTTACTGACACTTTTGTCTTTATCAAATGTGTAGTACTTTGTCTTGACGTCGCTTTTTTGATATAACATCAAAAAATCGTAGGTATGCAATTAAGGGGTTGTAAAACCATTGAAAAACTGAACCGAAAAACTGTACCATAAAAAAAAAAATTAAAGTCCTCAATCAATGCCACAATTTACACACCTGCAATTGTAACAGTGCAATCAAAACACAGTACAACACAATAACAAAACAAATTAACATATAAATCATATACAAAAATAAAATATAAACAATAAAATTAAATCAGACGAAATATACAACAACACAATAAAAATAATTCTCGCTAACAATAAAATGTTTAATACACAAACTATAAAGAAGCCCCTACTCATCCTCCTGTATCCTCTCCTCTGCATCATCATCCCCACCCTCATCCTGCACTGACTCCTTCCCTTTCTACAGTTTAGAACACGTCATTGCTTTGATCTCTGTCCTCATCTTCGATCTCAGGGAGGCGACTTGGCAGCAACCTGACAACACATCTTCTCCTCTTATGAAGTGGAAGTGGATGCACCGGATGTGCTATAGGTCAGGCAGGCATCATAGGTCTACGCCTGCGACCCCAAACTTTAGATCATGCCCTTCTTCTTACCTTCCCTAAACCGCAAGAAAAAGATATTTTTACCAACGTAAGTTTAGACCGTCGGTTTTACCGCTAATTTTAGCACTTTTTCATGCAGTAACTGCTCAATCATCTCCTTTGGTCTATCACTTAGTCACCATTTATTGATCATCATCTGTTGTAAGCCATACAACTATAATTATTGTTAAGCTGCCACCATCATCAAACTGTCATCATCCGACCACTAACGTTAAAACATCAGCAATACTTAATTATGATCATGAGATCATCATCACTAGACTATGATCATCATACCATTTAAATATGATCACCCTCTATTACTTGAATATGATCCCTTAACCATTATTTTTCGAACATGATTGCCTTACCTCCATAATCCAACCACCACTTCCTGGTAATGCTCTCCTTACTATTGCCACCTAGCTAAGGTTTTCCATTCTCTATTTCTCATCCATGATTGCGTAGCATCAATTACATAACTAAGATCACTTCACTATCTATGCCAGTTTACACTCGCATATCAAAAATTGGTAGACCTTCATAACCCATATATGATCTCTCAACCACTGTTGCTTAATTATGGTCGCCCAACTCCCATTATCCAACTACAGTCACCCAATTATTTTAGCCCAAGTACGATTATCTGATTACAATCTGTCGATCTCCAGCTATTACTCGATTATGGTTGCACGATCACCTTCATCTAACTATGATTGTTGAACCAACGACAATTAACTACCATCATCCAAAGATGAACATTTGATTAACAACGAGTAACTTGTTGTCCGCCATCGATTGTAACTGCTGTGCATGTTGTTGACAGACATCATTGTGTGTATAACTGATGTCTTTCCTAGCTATGAGAAATAACATCATCTCTAACCTATAATATAGATTATTAAATTCATTTTAACTAAGTTATACTCGATAATTTTTCCTCAAAAAAAAATTTCACATTAAACTTCTGATTTCTTCTATAAAATCCTATTTTTATCTCTGCATGCGAAATATTTGTAAAGGATCAAGATAATAATCTCACATTTTATTGTCAGGAAACTTTTCTCACCTAACAAAAATGTTAGTTTTTTCTAGTACATACAGAAAATGCCCGCAAGTCTCATTACCATGAACTACTGCACAATAGCCAGCATGGCTCAACAGAGTCCACAAATTCAAGAAAATATCAGCCCCCCTCCACACCACAAAATCTAAGCCCGGACTCCACCTTGCACACGTGTCTCCGCTAGAAACTCAAATAGGATACTCTTATCCAGTACCCCAACACGTGTCACAAATCTGCTGGACGCCCAAATGAGACCTTATCTCCCTCATTCCTCCTTAAGATCTCGCAGCCCTCCATACTCCACACGCTCGTTTCAGGCTTCATTTCAAAAGGAAACCAGAACTCAATTTTGTTCCTTCAAATCCAATAAGGAAGAGAAAACTATACAATGACTTCTGCTCAAGCTCTGCTCTCGTCGATGGAGGCCGGAAGGCAGCTCCTTGGTGGCAGGATACTGCAGTCTTCTTCTTCTTCTAAAAACATTGGTTCTCAGAGAAGGCCCTCTTTTGTAATCAGAGCTTCTTCTTCCCCTCCTGCTCGGGTTAGTATATCACTTATCAAGCAATTCTCTCTCTTTCATTCCAAGGTTTCCTTTTTTTAATTTTCTGCTAAAAAAACAAAGGAAAGTTGTGTATTAGAAATTATTCTTACTAGAATTGATGACAAATCAATACTTAAATACTGACCATCATGTTGTCCTCTCAGCAAGGAGCAGACCGGCAGCTATGGTTTGCTTCCAAACAATCTCTCTCCTACTTGGATGGAAGGTATATTAATTTTTCATAACCTTCATTTTATCGGCATAAATTATTATTTATTTTTTCTTATTAATGAATATTAGCCATGTCTGTTACTATGTACACCTTGCAGAATCAGTAAACTTTTAGTTATTTACACTACCAGACATCTTGTACAAAATATTCATAGACACCAAAGTCAAAAATCGTGGTCAAAATCAAAATACTAATGTGCAATCCCTGTTCACCACATGCAGCCTTCCCGGCGACTATGGGTTCGACCCATTGGGCCTTTCAGATCCAGAGGGCACTGGTGGGTTCATCGAGCCCAAATGGCTGGCTTATGGTGAGGTCATCAACGGTCGCTACGCCATGCTCGGTGCTGTTGGGGCCATCGCCCCAGAGATCCTCGGCAAACTGGGCCTCATCCCGCCTGAGACGGCCCTTCCCTGGTTCAAAACCGGCGTCATTCCTCCTGCGGGCACGTACGACTATTGGGCCGACCCATACACGCTATTTGTGTTTGAGATGGCTCTAATGGGCTTTGCCGAACACCGTCGGTTTCAGGACTGGGCCAACCCGGGCTCCATGGGGAAGCAGTACTTTCTTGGGCTGGAAAAGTTCTTGGGCGGATCGGGCGATCCAGCCTACCCAGGCGGCCCGCTTTTCAACCCGCTAGGATTTGGGAAGGATGAGAAGTCTTTCAAAGAGTTGAAGCTGAAGGAGGTGAAGAATGGGAGGCTGGCCATGCTGGCTATATTGGGCTATTTTATACAGGGACTGGTGACTGGGGTGGGGCCCTTCCAGAATCTTCTGGATCATTTGGCTGACCCGGTCAACAATAATGTGTTGACCAGTCTTAAGTTCCACTAGTGAGAGTGAGAGAGTGGATCTGCTTTGATCTGCCTTGGTGTATTCTTGGGGGTTGATTGTGTAATATCATGTGTTTAATGGTGTTTTTGTATGATACTTAGTTTTCTGTTAGGTTATGCATGTTAAATTGATAGCTGAAAACATGTTAGAATCTAAAATTTGTGTTTAAACAAAAATATCATTGGTTTTGGCATAATTTCTTAAATTAAAATAGGTGTGTTTGCATATGTAGCACATAATTCTTGTATATTTATATATCTAATATCTTAACTTCAATATTTACATGCAAAGCATTTAAATCTTTAATATCACACAAAATATTAAATAAGAAGGATGGCAAACAAATTTACTTTCCTGGTAATAATATAATGCACCAGAATTTCACCACAATTTTGACTTAAAAACAATATGAAATTAGACATTTAAGAAAATACTTGTGGGGTGGTGTGAGCTCCATTGTAGAAAACTTATAATTGAAATAATAAGCTTGACAAAACAACTCTAGCAAAATTGCAATTAACCAAATTCCAATTTAAACAATGAAAAAAAATGCACCTTAAAATATAGTTAAAAACTTGTACAATCATTTAGACAATGATTTTAAAACAAAATTGTCGCGTCACTAAAGTTTTTTGAAGGTTATAAAATTGGATTCTATATATTTAAATTATATTATGTAATTTCATGGTTGAATTTATAATCCTTCAATTTCATTAAATTTGTGATATATGTATTTTAAATAAGGGTATTTTTTACTCTCTATTCAAAACCAACATTTGTATTTAGCTTGTGGGTAGGTCCCAGTTAAGCCCCATTAGGCTAACTTAGGGATGAGACATTTAATCAAGTTATCGGATGAGAATAGAATATTTGGTAAAACCAATTCAAGATTCAATTTTGAAGATTATAACATTAAAAAAAAAACTCATCTTTTCAAAAATAAAAATAGGTCTTATGTTTAAGCATATTTAAGTTTTTTTTCCTAAAGATTATATCAAGTTCATACAAAATTCCAAATCTATTTTCTTTATTTAAATCTAAAACTAAAAGTATGTGGTGTTTTACATGTTTGAACACCTTCGGTTCATTGCCGCATAGTTTTTCTCTCAATAATAGAATGCTTACATCAAAAGCTTTTGATGTCTACGTATCAATGATAACTATTATTTTTATCTGAAGGCAATACCCATCATTTCATGATAATTCTTGTCACCTGATGTTGATGCATCTCATCTCTAATGCCCAAGTTAAATTCATTGTACTCATTATTAGAAGCTCACTATCAGCATTTCGACAATATCTCTCTCTATCAAAACCTAACTTCAAATGCTCATAATTTGATGGATGTAATCAATGATATCAATGCCCCTATTCTCTACGCTTAGCTTTTAAAGTATTTCGTTTCATATCATTTGTCATCCGCCAACATAACTTAGCAAGTCAACGAATGTTTGTCATTAGTTGTTCTCCCATCAATCAACATCCTCTTTAAAAATTAATTAATAAAATCATCTTTAACACCTCAATTACTATGTTAGGATATAACCATTATAATCTAAGTGTTTAAATTATTGTTATATAATTGTTTATAATTATGAAAAGGGAGAACAATTATAATTATCAAATTATATGTATACACTCTTCTTATTGGTATATGTGTATGTGGATTTTCATATAAACCAAAGATGTTAAAATTACCCTCATCATAACAAATATTCTTGCAGACAAACAATTTGTATTGTATGTAACAAATAACCTCCAATTTCTTGATCCTAATTTGGTGTTGTATATAAGAAATAATTCATAATTATTAACAAACATGTCATGACTTATGTCTAAGCTCCAGCTTTATAGCTCCTAAACAGTGAAATTTTGTTGGAGAGTTTAGTCGATGCATTGTTAGTGGACAATGTCTATCATATGAATGAATCTCAATTGAGATAATTTTTTTTTATGTGCGAGTCCAACCAACATGGACTAATATGCTAAAAACTCATTTAATCTTATCTTTCTACTCGTCTACCTCCAATTAGAGATCATGAACATCATATAGCTAGAATTGTGAAATAGCTCCTCCAACCTTTATAAGCACATACATTCTATAATGATTTTTTCTATAGCCAATGTTTCTATTGTGCAATTTTATTAAAAGTTTTTATTAGATATTCTTAAGGGGTAGGCCAAATTTTATTTTATTTTCTACTTTACATCACACCTCCACAGAACTCATTGAGCTCTTTGAAAAAATTGCTTAGTGTGAACTATAAACTATCAAATAGTCCTTCCTCCTCTTCATTATCCACCAAAACTGAAGGAATTTTTTTCAAAAATTAATTTTTAGCAATTTTCTTTAGAGGCTTGCCACATTATGGGAGCTACTCTCAACCCTATTCTATTTTAACCATTACTGAAGTAAAACTTAATTTGATATTACATTATGATTGCAGGCTTATTTAGTTGTATTAATAATTATAAATGAATTTGAGTTCTTTGTTTAATGTTTTATAATATCATCTATAGTTTTTGCTAGAAATATGATTTGGCAAAAGGGGAGGCAAGATTGGCTCAATTTGGGCTACTTTGGGTTGATTTGAAAAGTCACTTTATGGAATAGATTATGAATGTTGTAAAAAGCTAAAAGTTATAATAAATAGATAGCTTATGATCTTAACTTATTGTTTGGTGTAGATGATAAGAAGTTGAGATTGTTAGAGGGGTTTAATACAAAGAAGATAAAGATTTACCCAGATTTGACTAATTTGAGCTTATTTAAGAGATAATTTTAGGAAATGAATTTGAAGTGGTCTAAACAAAGATAAACAATGCTAGACATTTTTATAGAATATATATAAAATAATGGCCTTGATAATTGATGGAGTGTGATGAAGTTTAAGGCCTTGTATGGGCAATAAAGAGAAATAGATCAGAGAAAGATGTAAGTTTTTTTTTTTTTTTGATTTTTTTTTTTAATTTTTTTCTTAATATCCAACTCGCAGATATTTCCCAAACAAAAAAGACGAAATTTTACACCATGAATTTGAAATTTTAATAATAAATCTCATCTTAAATTACTTCTCTTTGATAGGATTCTATGATGGGCCTTAATTGAATTTTTACTTATACTTTCTTGTGCTCTTATAATTGCTTGATCCACATGATGTAATATATCCCTGGTCTCATCCTCCACATAAAGCTTGGTTGAAAAATTTGCCAAAATAATTGAGGCGAATCAAATTATGGACAGAATTGAATAGACCAAATTATAGGAAAAATTGATGTAATATGTACTGGTTTATTTGATTCAATTTTATTTTGACAAAACAAGTACATATTTGATTTCAACAATGCAAAGGCCAAAATCAAAATGCCCCACACACATATAATTAATTGAAATCAAATATTCATTATTTGCATTACAGCTTTCATTTTATGTATTATTTTTTTCATTTCATCTCATTGAGATACAATTTTGACTACAAATTTGCTAAAACAAAATTTAATAATGAAAATTTTAATTTACATATTTAAGCATTGATTAGATTGCATTCGTGCCTAATTATCTAAACTTTTTTTTAACATATTTTATTGAGTAAAAAAAATTATTACATCAGGAGCCCTGATGCAGAATTGCATGAACACTGTAATGAAATTATGTCACATCACACGATGATCCCACTAAATAAAAAAATATATATATATACTTTAATGCATGACTCTGCTACTGGACCACTAAGAGATAATGATCAGAATGTGGTAACTGCTACAGGACCACTAAGAGAGATGAAAATATCAATAATTGGAGCAGCAGTTATTTCCTTCAATGATTCAATTAATTTTCCATTATAGACAGATTATTATACTTTCTAACCAATAAAATAATACCTTCTCACTAGAACCGTTCCAAAATTAAAAAAAAATAAAATTTAGAAAATATTTTAATCACAAAGCCCAACTCCCCCATTCAACATCTCAGCCGTCCATCTGGAATATGATTTCAGCATTGAAATAATAGTAGTTAATGATAAACAGTAACTCATAAATTGGCCTAAATTTTCTGTGTGGACTTCTGACGCAGCTCTACGTGTGGCGAATGTTATTCCTAAATTATTTTCAGGTTATTTTCAATAGTCCCGAAATAATCTGCGGTCTTTATTTTGGGTTTTTTCGAGATTATTGAAAATAACCCAGAAATAACCTGAAAATAATTCATGAATAATCTCCGCCGAATGTAGAGTTATGTCAGGAGTCCGGACAGAAAATGCGCTCCATTAACTGACCCTCACATGCGCGGACTTGTGTTGCCCATTTTAGGATTTAATTTATATAAAAAGTATTCTACCATGGTCAGGCCATGAGACTTTTTTGACCAGATTTACCATAGCTTATGCTTTTCTAATATTTAATTCACAACTTTGTAAAAGCTGTTTAATGACTTACAATTTTGCTTATTTGGTTCATATATTAAATTTTTATTTATAGAAAAATATTCTATTTTTAAAATTTTTATCATCCCTTTAAATATATCATTTTGACCATCTAAATTTAAAATTTATTTTTCAATCACTCTAAATTTTATTTATTTTTTAAACTGGAGTGACTATCATATGTAAAATTTTAAGTGATTTTCGAGTATTTGAAATATAAAATTTTAAATTTAAATGGCCAATATATTTATAAAAAAAATCTTATATTTTTAGTTATGTGCATCATAAATAGAAAATATATTACATCAGGATTCTGCACGTAGAGTTACGTTTGGAGTCCAATGAAATCACGTCACACACGTGAAGGTGAGAAAAAAAAAATCAGTCTGGTAACACAAGAGAATATTCCTCCCATATTCTTCAAGTGTTATTGTGTGTTATTCAAGTGTTATTGATATGTTATTGTATTATTATAACACCAAGAATATTCTCAGAACACAATAACATATGAATAATATATAATAACGCATGAATAACACAGGAAAAATATTCCCTTGTATTATCATGCCTTCACGTGTGGCGTGATTTCTGCATGAGGAATGTAATATGTTTTCTCAGCAATAATTTTTATTCAAAAGAAAAAAAGCTTAGTTTTTATTTACGTTTCCACATATACTTCTTTTGTAGTAATGGTTATTTTATTTAAAAAATGACCATCAAATTAATAATTTGGCGGTTTTAATGTATTATGCATTTATTTATTTTTATTAATTACATATTTATTGGGGGTAATTAATTTTGAAAGACTAATTATTACTAATTTTTAATATTTTTTTCGTTTATTCTTCCTCCCTCAATTCTGGCTCTCCTGCTTTTAAAAAGGCGCGAGGATTCGGTAACGGAATCGAAAGCCAGAGCGAGAGTATTCTAGGTTTCCTCTCTTTCTCTCTCTTTCTTGATTTCACAGTCTCACTGTCTCTCATGGATGAATCCGATGCACAGTTCACCGATGGGTTCCCCGTCGGGATGAGCGTGCTCGCCGTCGATGACGATTCCGTTGTTCTTCGGACGCTCGAGCTGCTGCTCCTCAAGTGCAGGTACAAAGGTTCGGATTCTCTCTGCTGCTGATCGCCATTTATTGTGGATTGTATCTGCTTTTAAGCTTTATCATTGGTTTATCCGTGGTTTATGGATGCGTATTATCCGGTTTTTGGGGTTATAACGCCTTTCTTCGGCACCGTTTTTTTGCTGGTTGAAGATCTTCTCCTTCAAGAAGGACGTGTTGCTAGTTTTGGTTCGTAAAAAAGAGAGCTTTTAGTAAGTGCAGGAAGAAATCACATTTAAAAATTTAGTCAAATATTTGATCTTCGAGAAATCATGTGTAAGTGAATCTCATTTAATCGTTGTAAGATCTATGTAATGTGTTTGTAATCTCTACTTTTTTTTTTTGGTATCATTTTCATTTGACTTTTGCCCTAATTTTTATCACTATCCTAATAAGTGGCAATTGAGCTTTAGTTAACTAAGCTTTCTGATTGAAGCTTGAAAGACTGGAAGATCAAAATGTACATCATCTTATATTTCAAAGACTGACCAGAAGAGCAGATCTTGAAACTGGGGAGCAATAAATGAAAAGAGCACAAAATTTTGCCATAACAGCAAACAATTAAATCATAATAATAGCGAGTTTTAAAATCATGCGAGTAATGGTGTTGTAGCAAGCCTGACCTCATAATGAAAAAAATGCATGAAGTAGCATAGATAAGGTTAAAGGCCAAACAAAGAGAGACAAATATTGCCATTGAAGACATTAGGATGTACAACTAAGAGTCCAATTAAGACATGGATATTTGATTTATGGGCATCATTTATCCTTATTCTAATAAAGATCTAATGTCAAATTACTATGCATTCATATATGGCAAAGTTTTTCTTGCTGATGATGAACCCTTTAATAAGTGGTTATTATAAATATGATAATTAAAACAATAACTGAAAATACTTGGAAGTTTAACAATGTCAATCATTTCGCTTGTTTAAGGAGTAACCTTATCTCTATCGAACAACTAGTTGCAGAAGGATGCCATTCTACTTAATTATAATGTTAATATTTGGAAAGTGATGAAAGGTGATTGGGTTATTGCTAATGAAAACAAGATAGACACTCAACAGAGCCATCAACATAGCATAATGGTGTAATGAATATTGCTGCACACTCTTGCTCCACAACACCACTGCAGCCTGTACCTTAACAAATTTGGACAGCCCAATTTAGGGCTGTAAAAATGACTCATTGTTCGCGAATAGTCGTGTTCGGCTCGTTAAGAAGCTCGTGTTCGATTCATTTGCTAATTTAACAAGCTGAACACGAATAATTTTCTTGCGCTCGATAAATAAACGAGCCGAATACGAACAAAGATTTTTTCGTAGTGTTCGACTCATTTTGGCTATATATATATATATATATATTTATGAGTAGTTTTTATAAAAAATTTATATGACTAAAAGGCTACAAAGATTTATAATCAGTAAAAAATTATCAATTTAAAATATACAATAATAATATATTAAATTATATTTAAATGACGATTTAATATAAATAATACGACTTAAATCTTGCCCCAACCCTTGAAATCCTACGGCTGCGTGACAAGGGTTGTCAAAGCTACTCTTTGTTTGCGAACGACTCGTTTTCGACTCGCTAAGCTAATGAGCCGAACATGAATACATTTCTTGTTCAAAATATAAATGAGTCGAGCACAGATAGTTGTATTTTTTAACAAGTCGAACACGAGCTGTGCTCGGGCTTGCTCTTGTTCGGCTCGTTTACACCCTTAGTCCAATTATAATAGATCGTTCCTAGCCGCTCACTTTATAACTAGTCAAAACTACCCTACCTTTTATCATTACTTACTGTACCTAAAACATACGCAAGAAAGAAAAACCCGTGATTTCCTTTTTGCTCTTCTCTAGTTTCTCAGCAAAGAAAAACCCTTGATTTCCTTTTTGCTCTTCTCTAGTTTCTCAACATTCTTCATAGTATCAAAGCATCCATAGCCTCATGGCATCTCCTCTCCTTCAACCGACATGGCATCTTCTTCCTCCAATGCTTCATCCGGCGACCACCCTACAAATCAACAAACTACTTTGTCGAGGGACAATTTGATCCCCCAGTTGAAGTTCTTTTTGAGCAATATTCGAAGCCTCTTCTCCATTCAACTCGCCGCCAACAACCACCTGACCTGGAAGACACATGTACTCAAACTATTTCGAGCAAATAGAAATGATAGCTTCCTTGATGGCACCTGCCCTTGCCAGACGGAATCGACATTCCTCACTTAATCTCAATTTCACCAAATGGATGCTAATAGACCAAAACCTAGTAGCAGCTCTCTTCTTCGTTATCTCCCCATCAATTTTACCATATGTCCTTCCTCTGGACACTTGCCACGATGTTTGGACTATGATTGAATTCCGTTGGTTTCGCGATGACAATTCCTATCAAACCCCTAAAGCACTTGTCACCTCAAGCACCATCCCAACTAATGCAAATGGTATCTTGATAGTGGTGCCACCGAGATCTCACCGCTGAACCGAACCAACTCATAAATGATCAAGAGTACCACAGAGACAATAACATTAAACTTGGAAACGACTAACAATTACCTATTGCACAAGTTGGTCAAGAGATCCTGTCCACCCCTTTGACTAAGCTTCACCTACCCCAATTACACCACATCCACAATTTAGCTCATAATCTCATCTTTGTTCATAAACTAACCAATGCTAACTCTTGCTCCATTAGTTTCACCTCCGATGGCTATCGCATCACGGATCTAAAGATCAATCGCATCATTCTTAAAGGCCCCTGCGTCGGCAGACTCTACCCCATCGCCTCTCCAACCATTAAGTGACCATCAACATCTCTTGCACTCATTTTAGTGCAACATATCCAATAATTTTGGCACCAACGACTTGGACATCTATCACCTTAATCGCAATCAACAATCACCATCGTGAAGAACACTCTTTATGCATTCCCTCTAATTATTTACATCGTCATTCCTGCAAAGTAGCTAAGAGTCACAAACTACCATTTCATGTATTTACTACTAAGTCCTCTTTTACTTTACAACTTTTTCATAGCAATGTATGGGGACCTCCCCCCACCTTATCTGTACAAGGTTACTAATATTACTTGGTTTTTGTTGTTGACTACTCTCGATACACTTGGGTTTACCTTTTTCACAACAAAAATGACAACTACAAAATTTATAGAATTCCAAGTAATGGAAACCATTTTCCATTCAAAATAAAACATCTCTGCGCTAATGGCGATGACAATATCTCAATAACGCTCTCCAAACTCATCTCAAAAGAACCGATATCATTCACCAATACACTTGTCCCTACATTGCCGAACAAAATGGCTTCGTCGAGTGCAAACATTATCATCCCATCGAGGTTGACTGCATCCTCATGACTACTGCTTCTCTCCATCCTCATCTATGGGCTGACACATTACTCACCACCATTTATCTCATCAACCACATACCTTCCACTACCACAAACAATAAATCCCCTATGAATTACTTTATCGTCACCCACCATCCTACAATCACCTCAAAATATTTGACTGCCTCTGCTACCCCTAGCTTTGTCCGTACGTCAAACACAAACTTCCTCCCCTTATCCACTCTATGCATTTTTCTAGGCTACATCACCTCTCAAAAAGGAAATCGCTGTCTCAACCCCATCATCAATCGAATCTATACATCTTGTCATGTTCTCTTCAATGAACAGATGTTTCCATTTCGCGAAACCACCACCAATCCAATGCAATCAATGTCACCAACACCTATTCTTTCAGTGCTTCTACTCATTCCCATTTCCACCTTAACAAATCCATCCTCTCATACCACTCCCCAACTGTTGAAACCAACTCTACCCACTCTCCATTAAATTCCCCCTCTTACTATCTCCCCATCGAACCCACCAACATCACCACCTTCGCCCACACCATCCCGAGCTCAATCCTCTGATCCCATGCAAACTATCCTCAAAATTGGCTCCTTACGACCTCGTCAAATTATCAATCTCATCCATCAATCCCAACCCGAACCGACATGCTACTTCTCCACCTTCAAATAATCTCACTAGTAGGAAGCCATGTCTACCGAATTCCAAGCTCTATAATCCCAAGGCACGTGGATCAAGGGTTTGAGCAATAACACGGTCTTGATTACACTTAAACATTCAGCCTCGTCGCCAAATTACTAACCATTTGTGCTCTCATCACCCTCGCTTTTCACCACAATTGACAAATTCTCCAAGTCGATTTCTCTAATGCTTTCTCCACGATCATCTAACAGAAACCATTCACATGTCCCAACCTGAAGGCTTTGTCGATGCAACTTATCTGCATCACGTTTATCTACTAAAAAAGCTTTATCCGGACTGCTGACAGTGGATCCAAAACAATCAAGCGACGTACCTTAGAGTCTTTGGATCCTTAGCTCAGTCATATTGTTTGTTGCTCGTGATACAAAAATTCAAATTGTTTGGCAATGCTTATTTGATTATCACGACCAACAAATGGGTCACTCTTCTAACGAGTAAGACAAACCATTAAGGTGAATGGACAAGCATACAAACATACAAAAGACTCACATTGTGATTGTTCGACCGAAGCATGAAGCAATCGTAACGGGCGCCAAAAGGTGAAGTATGTCTAACGCAAATGAATGCAAATATACCTATATACATCATGAAACACACAAACGAGATGTAACGATAAAACATTCTACATATGGAAAACAATTACGCATGTTGGAGGACCTGGGGCGTCATGCGACAAGCAAACACTATCTACGAATGTGCTTGCATTGAGTAAAATGATGCATATGAAAATGATTTACTCCTTACTTGAGAGACGCTCACCTAGCACATATGCAAACATGCAAAAATATGTAATAGACATATGAGAAATGTCGAGTATATAACATGCAAAAATGTCAAGCATATGACATATAAATAACAAGCATAAGGAAATGCTAAGTGCCAAGCAGACTAACGGTCTGTTTGGGGCAGCTGCAGCTTGTTGAATAATTTGTTGCTAAACTAATTAAAAATAATCTGCTGATAAGTTAGATGCGGTGACTATTACAAATTTTTATTTTTTTTTCTAAAGCGAGACCGCATCAAGAAAACTGTCATAGGTGCGGTGTGAAAAAGTTGTTTTTTAGCGTTTTGAAAACACATAAGCTGCCAAAACGTGATTTACCCAAACAAACCTTGTACGTTTTCAAAATGCCTCTGCACCTAAGTGATGTGATCTTTACAAATGAGAATCACACACCTTGGTAGACACGCATTGTGTCTTGCACGAGTTCAGTGGATAAGAAACATAACTCATGTTTAACATAATGTGAAATACCCCATGAAACTCTGAGTGGTGTCGTAGGGAGCGAGTTGGGTGGCTTATGCAAGCCGCCTCCTCGCAATGTGTGCAAGTGTATGTCTGTGCATATGGTGAAGTATGTTGGAGAAAACACCTACAAGTATGAGTGCTCAATAAGAAACCTCAAAACATGTCAAACGCAAAGCATAAAGAGTAAATATATTTTCACATGCGATGGAGTATATAATAGACATAAAGTTAAAGGATTTTCATGCACATGCAAGTGGACATGCAAATCTGCAAGAAACACATACACACATGCAATTGGTCGGTCAACCGGAATGTGGAGGCCAGTCGAACTAAATGGGCGGGACGATCGATTCAGGACGATCGATTGGGCCCAGAAGATCGGTAAGCAGCCTAGTACGGTCGATCGGACCCAAAGTTGGCAATCGATGTGAGACGGTCAATCAAACCCAAAAGATAGGGTAATCGACGTGAGACGGTCGATCGCACCCAAAGTGGGTGGCCAGTCGATCGAACCCAAAGTTGGTGATGGACAAGGGACAGTCAATTGAACTCGAAAGAATGAGTGATTTACCCGGGACGACTGATCGAACCCGAAGAATCAGGTGATCGACCCGGGATGGCCGATCAAACCCAAAGTGGGCGATCAACACTGGGTGGTCGATCAATCCCGTTGACCGGCTCGGGATGACCGATCGAACCCGAAGGATCGGGTGATCAGCCCGGGACAGTCGATCGAACCCAAAATAGTTGATCGACATGAGGCAGTCGATCGAACCCGAAGAACGGGTGATCGGCCTGGGACGACCGATCAAACCCAAAGTGGGTGATCGACACAGAGCGATCGATCGAATCCGGAAGAGTGGGAGATTGACCTGGGATGACCCATCGAACCCAAAGTAGGTGAATGCCATGCTACGATAAAAGATTTAAAAAAAAAATATATTATTTTATTATTTTATGTAAATGTCATGCTAATTCTAGGAGTTGACATTAAACCAACATGAATTTGAGATGAGAATAGAGAATAATAAGTTCATAGGTACCTTATGTCTTTCATAATCATGATACATAGAAAAAGCATTGGACATATTCAGTATAATAAAAGCAAAAACTATAAGTATTTCACTCATTAGCTATTTTAAATTATCTAAGTTACGAATGCCAAAAATTAAAGTGAAAAAATTGCATATTTTCAAAGTTCATGCTATAGATGTTTTTATTTATTATTATTATTTTTTTTTTTTCACACACACCCCCAAATGCACACACACTACATTTGTAAGGTTTTAAACCCAGGATCTCTTGATTGAAAGATCAAGCTTTCAACCTCTAGGCCAATGTGGGTTGCTATAGAAGTTCAATCTCTTATGTTTGCAATTATATGCGCATGGCCAGATTTTGCACAAGTAGTGAAAATAGTCAAATGTTACATATTGAATCCAGAAAAAAAACTATTGAAAAGTTATGGAGTGGACGTTTTGCTACCTAAAAGATCTAATCAAATTTTCTTCGAAGTTTAAAATAACTGATTTAAAATTACAAGGTGATATTGATTCAGATTTATGTTGAGACTCAGATATAAGGAGAAGTGTCATAGCGTACATCTAAACCTTAAATAACACCACTATTAGTTGGATGTCATAATTTTAGAAGATAATCATACTACCAACTGTAAAAGCTGAATACGTAGTCATTAAAGCTAGCAATGAGATTGTTTAGCTTAAAAATTTACTCCAAAAAATAGATAGGTTAGAAGAAGAATTCACGTTCTTTTGTGAAAGTCAATTAATCATTTATTTGACAAAGAATGTTGTTTTGTTTTTTTTTTTTTACTCTGGATGAAATTCATGCAAATTAAATTCCATTGCTCATGTAGTTTGCTTGAAGGCGGCAATTTACATCTCTCTAAGATCAAAGGGATATAAAATCCCCCTGATATGCCCACAAAAGTGGCACCTGCTGAAAAGCTGAAACTTCGCGAAGTTGGATTTCTTCTCACCATATAATTTGGTATGACATCCTTGTATACTTTGCCTTAGCACTAGCGGCATTATGGCCATAAAGAAAAAGCCTTCAATTGAAAAAAGAAAAGAAAAAAACATTCGACTAAAATATGATACACAATTAAGTGTAGATAATTTTAAGATAATAGCTAAATACATTGGCAGTTCTTTTTATACTTCGAAGAGATAGATGTTTCTTCTTATACGGTGTCATCCTTGCACAGAGGCTATGCTAATCTTTCTTGTCCAAATTTATTAGATGTTTCCGAGGAGATAGATGTTTCCTTTTATACTTGGAATATTACTATTTTTTAACTTCTCCAAGATTTAATTTAATCATTCAAGTTTATAAAGATAAAAGCATCTTGCTCTCACAAAGAAACCACATTTTTCAACATTTGCATTGGTGTATATAAAAGGAGAGATACGCAAGAAGATGCTACACACACAGACACACACACACACACACATTCATACTGTTTTTCTTATTTGCACTATTGCATACTTTAATTAGCTTATAATACATTATTATTTATTATGAAAGCTTTTAGTTACACAGATGTCCTATGTTAAGGGGGACCATATATATGTATGGTATTGATACGTCTACGAGGCAGAGAAGTATTATTCCCAAATTATCTCCAGAGTCTGACCTTCTGTACCTTTTTGAGCTTTCTCTCTTGCAGGTTTCCACAACATAACAAGTTTCTGAAAGGAAAATGATTTGTTGTTTTGACGCACAATTTTTTTCTTTTCTGGTGTCATCTGTTGAATGCTTATATTTATTAGCTATTGTTTCTGTTTGTTTCTTTCAATATGAATCTTTCCTTTATTATGTATTATATGGTATATATATTACCCAGTTTTAATAATAATTAGCAAATATTTTGTAGTCACTGTATCTCATAATGCGTTTGAAGCTTTGGACTTACTAAGAGCGAACAAAGATGATTATGATCTTGTGATTAGTGATGTTAACATGCCGGACATGGACGGGTTTAAGCTTTTGGAGATTGTGGGCCTTGAAATGGACTTGCCTGTTATTAGTATGTGAACAATCTTTCACGTAAAAACTTTCTCAGCCTCATTCTTCATTACTTTTTTTCTTAATTAGCTCAAATTTATACAGTGCTCTCTGTTGACTGCGATGTCAAGAATGTTATGAAAGGAATAATGCATGGTGCAGTGGACTATCTTGCCAAGCCTGTGAGGCTTGAGGAGCTGAAGCTTATCTGGAAACATGTGGTTAGGAGATCACTTAATGAAAAAAAGGATCAAAATGTTACTAATAAACAACTCGGTCATGCAACTAAGTCAGAAGACGATAAAAAATTGCGCCACACAAAAAAATGCAAGGGTCATAATAAGGAGAGTGATAATGAGGTTTGTGCAGACTCCGATGAAGACATGAATCCACAAAAGAAACCAAGAGTTACTTGGTCACCAGAGTTGCATGTCAAATTTATAAATATTGTAAACCAATTGGGCATAAGCAGTAAGTGTACACACTTTTCATCACTCCGGATTGTCTTTTTCATTATCTTAAAACCAGGATCACTTGTATTCTTAGGGGCAGCTCCAAAGAAGATTCTTGATATGTTGAACATCTCGGGACTCACCCGAGAGAATGTGGCTAGTCATTTACAGGTTTGCACATGATGCAGCCATATGTGACCTTCATTGATTGTCAAATGGCTCATATTCAAATTTGTTAGTGAGCTTTAACCTGCTAGTTAACTTGTTCTTGTTCTTTTTCATTTTTGTATAAACTTTTTAACAGAAATATAGGAAAGGCTTGAAGAAGAATGCAAGTGAGCGTAGCCACCAGTTTTTCAAAAATTCCAGAACAAGTCCTTATAGCGGAAGCTTCCTTTCAATGACGGCTAGCCAACAAAGAACAGCTTTCTGTTCTGTCGACAGATCCCGCTCAAATTTATACAAAAATATATCTTTAGCATCCTCACACCATCCTGCTCAGCAATCTTGTAACGGCTACTCGCAAGTGCAATCAACATACTTCTCTCATTCTCCGACCCAGCAAAATAATTTCTGCCAACAATATATAATGAATCCCCATGCAGGCCAAGCTGAAACTCAACACCTAACCCTCACAAAAAACTCTAATTTGATGAAGGCATCAACTCAAGTTTTAAGTTATCAGTCTTTCGCTCCAAGATCAAGTCCCCTTGACTGTAATGCACAGAGTTTTTCTCAGAATTCAGATTACCAGATAGGGCATGCTCTGGACCATCAAACAGTTGATATGTTAGTCAGCAATAACCTATTGGATAACTACCCTATTGAACTAGATGCAGTACAACCATGTAAGTAATTGGAGACTAGAATTAAACTTTAAATTGTAGTTTTCTTGTTGATGTACTTAGAAAAAATGTAGGGGCATTTACATACATGCACACAATTCTTATCTATTTACAGATCTCAAACCTAAACTTTTGTATTTGTAGACATAGCACACAAATCCTTAATATCACAGCAAAGATAGCACTCTTACAACTTTTTAAATGTGAAATACACCTTTTCATGCATAGGTTTAAAGCACCAAGTGCTATGTATCTCAATATGAAAGTTTTGGTGTTAGATATGTGAATATATAAGAATTGTGTGCTATGTATATAAATATTCCAAAAAAGTAATGTTACGATGTATTGTGTTGTTTCCTAATTCTTAGTTTTGAGAAATGTGTATATGAAAGTCAGGAGACTTGTAGAAATCTCCCATTTGATTAACTTATGATCGGTGACCATGATTCCATGCAGCGGAACAGGAGCTGCAGCAGTTTAGTTCTTGCCTGGAGGCGAATGTTGAAATGGGAGCAGATTTCAACTGTGATTCACCGGGTATTCAAAGTGGTGACCATGAAGATTACATGGGAAGCGGACCTTTTAATTTTACAGTCGGTCCTGTCGAACAGTTTTTAGATGAAATAGCATTTGCATTTAACAAGGTTGAACACACAGATGATCTACATGCAGCACTCAAGCAGGTAAATTATTTTACTCTTCTCAAACAATGATTCTGGTTTAACTAAAAAATCATGCGTTTTATAAATTTTCCGTTGTATAAATCAACTTATGACAGCCATATGCATTATGTAATGTCAATACTCTGGTTTTCTAGTATTATATAAGGAAATGCATATTGGGAATGCTTATGTTCTATACTGTGTTTGCTGTAATTTTCCTCAACTAAATTATGGATTTTAAGCATCTTACTCCTCATTGCAGCAACTCCAAGTTGTTTATAAATTTTTGGTGTTCGTTAAACGAATTTATTTCAAACTTTAGCTTATAAAATACTAATGCTAGTTTTGGGTTTTATGTAATTGTAACCTTTATGTTAACTATTTGTTAGGTATGACACATATACCATAAATGGGACAGATGCTGGAGCGGAGCAGAGCCCACGAGCGGAGTGGAGTGGAAGGATCTGTCCAATCGGGGGAGTTTCATTATGTAGGTTGGGGGTGCGGGGGTAACATCCCGCGATTTGGTACAGGGGTAGTTTAAGTAATTACATATTATACTATAGGGTTATATATATGTCCTATTTGTAACCCTAGGTGAGTGTCCGAGCCTCTGAGATTCTAAGTTGAATCTTGTATTCTGTACTCTTTTCTGAATATTGAAAAGAAAGTTACCGCTCTGCTCCCGAGGATGTAGACATCTTTGCCGAACCTCGTAAATCTCTATGTCTTCTTCTGGATTTGTGTTGATTCATAGTTTTTCTTCACCCTAAATTTGTCAACAAGTGGTATCAGAACGAGATTTTAGGGCAAGGAAGAAAAATTTTGGCGGCGCAGGAACAAAGATGATTTTGGCCGAAGAATTCGGCGGCTAGGACTTTGGATGGTTCGGCAGAGGAATCGCTCTTCGGAGATTTGCAGCTTCTGCAGTGCCGAGAGGTCTGCGAGCAGAAGATTCGCGCGCGGTTTGCCTGTGCAGTTCAACGAGCAGGAGAGTCGCGAGGACGAAGGATTCGCACGACGCAGTGAACAACGACCATTTGAGTGACAAGTTCGCGATCAGAGCAGGCGAGCGGCGGAGGAGCATAATTGGAAGGGCGGATGCGAAAAGGAAAGTTTGCGGGAAAGGAAATTCAACGCTGAGATATTCCAGGATGTGGAAAAGGGGGAATCTGTTGTTGCACTTAGAAAAGGAAAGCTGGAGGCTGACTGATTGGAAGGAAATCGATATTCGCTCTTTTGTGATATTCCAGGTTCCAGAATTGCAGGAGCTTTTCTGGATGGAAAAATGAGATTTTCTGAAAAGCGGATGCAGAGCTTTTCTGGAAAGAAAGGAGAGCTCTTCTTGGAAGTTTAAAAAGGATTTTTGGGAAAGTTTAATTAAGAGATTTTTTTTTTCAGGGAAACTTAATTAAGAGAAATACTTAATTAAGGGAATATTTCAATTCTTTTTTGGAAAGATTTTGTTGTTTTTCTGGGAAATTTAATTAAGGGAAATAATTAATTAAGAAAAACTTAATTAAGGGAATCTTAATTAAGGGATTATTTAAAAAAAGATTTGTGGCCCAACCCACATTGTTGCATAAGAAACTCCATGATGTATTTTCTCCTAATGGGCTGGATATTCACCAAGGTGAAGATTTGCTATGCATATGTATTTCTTCTGAGGGACTGAATATTTGCCAAGATTAAGATTTGTTAGGTTTATGTATTTGTCCTAAGAGGTTGGATATTCAGCAAGGTAGAGATTTGTTGACATATGTATTTCTCCTAAGTGGTCGGATATTCGCCAAGGTGGAGATTTGTTGGGTGTATGTATTTATTCTAAGGGGCTGAATATTCGTCAAGTTGGAGATTTGTTAGCTGTATGTATTTCTCCTAAGGGGCTGGATATTCGCCAAGGTGAAGATTTGTTAGGTATGACTCATATACCATAAATGGGACAGATGCTGGAGCGGAGCGGAGCCCATGAGCGTAGTGAAGCGGAAGGATCTGTTCAATTGGTGGAGCTTCATTATGAGGTTGGGGGTGCGGGGGCAACACCCCGCGGTTTGGTACAAAGATAATTTAAGTAATTACATATTATACTATATGGTTATATATAAGTTATGTTTGTAACCCTATGTAAGTCTTTGAGCCTCTGGTATTCTGAGTTGAATCTTGTATTCTGTACTATTTTCTGAATATTGAAAAGAAAGTTATCGGTCTGCTCCCGAGAATGTATGCATCTTTGCCGAACCTCGTAAATCTCTGTGTGTTATTCTGGATTTGTGTTGATTCTTATTTTTCTTCGACCGAAATTTCTCAACACTCTTTGTGTGCCAACTTAAGGTTGGATGAACAATTTATGTCAAGCTGATATATGGATGATGAACTTCCCGATAATTATATAATTAAATCATGCCGTCAAATCTGAACTGACATACATCTCAATTTTCTAATGATTGGTTTCTACTGTAATTAACTTTTGTACAAGGGGCAATTTGAATGGATTATTCTTTTTTGTCTTTTTTATTATCAATTTAGCTCACATAAGTGTGAATGATACTGAACATAGATGGATCCCCCGAGAGGAGATCTACGTTAGACAACAACTGAAGAGCCTTGTAATTTCAATTCATGAATCTACTGATCCAAATTATAAGCCCATAAACCCTATTTATAAAAATTGGTTTAGAAATATGAAGCTAAAATCAAATCTAATACTAATTCATATTCAAATCTAAAGTTTATTCAAAAAAATAAATTCTTCTTATTTCATAATAGATTAGATTTATAAATCATAACAAACTGAAATAAATTCTAAATATTAGTCAATAATCTGTTTCTTACTTGTTATGTTTCAGTTTCGGCGTTAGAATATTTGCAAGGAGGCTCTCAAGGGAACTGTAGCAGTGGAGGTGGATTTTTCTGCTCTCTTATTTTTTCTCTCAAGATGCGATGATGACTGCTTGTGCTCGACAAGCCTAAATTGCTCTAACGGTGAGTTTTGTCTTTTGTTTAAATTGACTTTTGATTCTGAATACTAACTGTGAATTATTTTTACTTTTTCATCATAAACTTTTCAACTTATGTTGTAACAGGTAAATGCTCCTCCAATTTTGCTGATTTATGTCCTGTTGATGATCTCAGCTTGTGGATTACTCCTTTGGATCATTAGTTTCAGAGATTTTGTCAAATGAATTGTTAGTATTAAGGTTTGACTTCAAACTCTAGTTTTCTGTAAAAATTAACTCCGCTGCCTTATTGTTTTTTATTTTTTTACCGATTCTATTGTTTTCATATTTTTATTTTTTAAAGTTTATGTTATCATTTAACTTTGTTTACCGGAACCATGTATCTACATCATTTAAAATTTTTTCAGCTATCTTCTTCTTGTTTTGCTTTTACTTTGCTAGTTGTTATGGACTCTGAAAATTTAAAATTGCACCGGACTCTCGTCTAGAGCTTAATTTTTAAGTGACAATCGTGACCATAATATGATGGTGTCATTTGACGGCAAATCACCCGGTCAAAAGACTCTGGTTGTAACTGCTTCTTTATAAATTCATTTGACGACAAAATTGCTTGAACAAATGACTTGGGTTATATCCTTAGCTTAGAATTATTTTGAGTTTGAATTTAGTAGCATGTTTGACATGACAATGACTCTTCGCGAGCTCTAATCAACAGTACATTTATTTATCTCGACTATTAGTTACTAAGGGTTGATAGATTTTACTTTGAACTTTTAAGTGATTAATTTTCCCTTAAACAATTTTTATTTTATTTGCTACTTGTTAAATTATTAGGTTTTGGAATATTTACAAACGCATAAAGTTTCCAATGTAATCCAATATATTTATATATGAGTAAGATAAGATGTGGTGTTTTGTAATTAATAAGCTAAAATAATGAAGAAAATGTTATAATTTAGGTAACCTAAATTTAGTAAAATAAATATTAAATATTTGATAACCAATTTATAATAATAATTATCAATCAATATTATTATAAGCTAAAATAATACCTAATAAGATATGCATCTTAAAGTAGGGGTGTGTGAATAAATTTGATCGATTTGGTTTGATTTGAAAAATATTTTTTGGTTTTTAAAACCTCATATTAGGTTTTCAGCTAATGGTTTGATTTCAACTTTCACTTATCTAAATAAACTAAAAATCTTAAAATTCAAAATTGAACAAAATCTGAAAATTCAAAATTAAACGGAAGACACATGAAATTAAATAGATATTAAATGTGTGTGTGTGTGTGTGTTCACAATCTAACACCAATTAATAATTAAATTTAGTTGGTTCATAATCGAACTGTTCAAATCATATTAAACTTTAGCTCTATTAGTTTGCTTTTATCAAAATTTTGATCGGTTTTTTTTGTTTGGGTTTTAGTTGCAGTTGATTTGACTAATTTGAGAAGTTATTAAAAAAAAATGTAATATAGTTGAGGACACAACTTCTAGAGTTAAGACTTAGGGCCTGATTGAGGCAGCTTATAAGTGCGGACGACGTTTTCAAAACGCCGCATCACCGTTTAGAAAACACAATTCAGGAGCTTATCCGAAAACACGGTTGGATTTTTACACTAAACGCAGACCACGGGTTCGAAACACCGCCTCACCATTTGGAAAACACGTTTCAGCAGCTTATCTGAAAACACAGTTGAATTTTTACACTAAATGCAGGCCATAAGTCGAACCCCGCGGGCCACTTGCAGGTCGAACCCCGTGGGCCTTATTTCAGGATAAGCACAAGCTGCCCCAAACACACATTTAATGATTAGAATGAATGTTTTTAGTGTATTATGTGGTAAGAATATGCATCATAAAGGTTTTACCACTATAGAAATTTTGCAATTTTGTGTCGGAAAATATCGAGGCAACTCTAACGATAATTTGATGGATTAGTTGAAGTTGCGTCGATTTACATCAGAATGGCCTCCGACGGTAAAACGGTGGTCGGTAATGTAATTTATATCGAATTTGCGTCGACATAGTTTGACGACAATTTTCATGTTGAACCTATAGTCTTCGAATTATGCCGCAAAATTGTTTCACAAATTACCGTTGGATTTTGCAGCACCAATATCCGACGCAAACCTATAACACATGAAAAAAAATAAAATAACTTTAAGATTCGTATAATTTGCACACAAACAAAAATAGTACTAAAGATCACAACAACAAGCAAAATTACATTACAAATGAATACCGACAATGAAAAATAACATAATTTAACAAATACTGATCTAAATTATCAAAAGTTTACATCTACACCCTCAGTGTAGGTTCAAATATTTCAGAAATTAAAAATACATAAAAACTCCTAATCCTTCTCATCATTCTCCTCCTCCTCCCAGACTACAACACTCACTACTCTCAGTCAAGCGTGTTATACTCTCCTCAATTCTATGTTGGCCTTCATGCATATGGCGGAGCTCCTCATTCATAACAGTGATTTGTCTGGCAAACTCCTAAGTATCGAAGTGTGATGAGTTGATGCCACCAATAGAAGCACTGGAGATCTCAGCCTCGAATGCTGCCCATCGCACCCAGGTCGTAGACCCTCCCCTTCTTCCTCGCTGCCTGCGTCCATAGCCTGAACTCAAACTAACTGGCTACCACTACTGCTGGCGGTGCTCGGGGTCTGGGAGGCCAATTGCTTCTCCCGAAGCTGATCGTACTCCTCCTACATAATAAAAATCAATGATTAATTGTCATTTTAAACATTAATTCAAAATAAATATAGAAAATCAATTTTTTACTTACATCCTCCAAGAGTGGTCGGAGACCCCACTGCTGTGTCACCAAGTGTCGATGAGTTTGAACGTACAACTTTGCGACAAAGGGCTCGCTGCTTGAGCACAATGAATAAGAACAAGACAATTAAATCAACAACAACAACAACAACAACATGCCTTAAGACTATCCTCTAATTTTTTATACAATATGTGATCTTTCTAGGTCAACCTCAACCTTTCTCAACATAATTCGAATCTAAAACATCTATTTTCCTAATAGGATCATCAGATGGTCGATGTTTACCGTGATCAGATGGTCGATGTCTACCGTGATCAAACATCTAAGGAAACTATCTCTAAACTTGTCTGCCACTGAAGCTACACCCTTTCACAAATACATTCATTTCACATTTTGTCTCTATGCATCATGCCAATCATCAACCAAGCATTTTCATCTGCGCAACAATTAACTTAGTTTAATGCTTTTCTTTTAAATGCCAACATTCTATGCCATAAAGTATTGAAGACCCACCACCATCTTATACAATTTTCCTTTTAAGTCTAAGTAGTACTTTTCTAACAGACAATCCCGATGCTTTCCTCCACTTCAACCATCCAACTCGGATTCTAACAATAACATTCTCATCTATATCACTATCACTTTGAACAATAGACTCGAGATATCTAAAATGTTCACTACTTTTTATAATTTGATCATCCATTGCCACATAAAAAATATCATCATTGAAAAATATACGTTCATCAATGGTTTCTTGTGGGGAGAAATCTGGGATTTTTTAGTCTCTGTAAGTCGTGATCTCATCGTTGCCTTCCCAGCTAGCCCTAGTGGCGATTGTATTGTGAAGGTTCGTGAAGGTGAGGGTTTGAGAGAAAATGAAAGGGGAGGGAGATAAGCGAGGGTTTCGTCGGAGAGGGGTGAAATCGGGAGAGGGGGAAGTCATAAGCGAGGGTTTCACGATTGGGTGAGAAGAAATGAGGCTTGAGGAGCGGGAACCGAATTTCAGGGCATTGGCATCAGATTTGCGTTAGATTATTTCAATGCAATTATCTAATCACAGAGTTTGCGACGAAATTTGCTTCGAATTTGCGTCAGAAATAATTTAACGCAAT
>NEWO01000005.1:2662232-2673276 GCA_003013225.1 Phalaenopsis aphrodite
TTCACTAAAAGGAAAAAAATAATGAAATAAGAAATTAGATTAAAATTAAAGAGAAGTATTCACAAACTCTAAGAGTATTATTTGAGCACATTACTTAAAGTGTATCAATTACTGGTATAAAAATTAAATTAATTATTCATATGATTTTATAGTTGTAAAATTATAATTGAAATAAAATTCATTTTAAATTTTATAAAGATAATATTTTTTTTTAAAATATATCACAATACTTAAATTCTATCAGTTACTAGTTTAATTATTTTCATGATTGAATGCTTGTAAAATTCTAATTAATGTAAAGGTTATTTTAAAATCTATAAAGTTAAATTTATTTTAAAAAAGTTTAAAAAAAAATCATAGTAGAAGAACTTGTATTTTTTTAAAAAAATTTGAGAAAGTGATAAACATCTCAAATGACATTGCATTTCACAATGAATAGGCACTAATTATTGGTAAAAATTGATATTTTTTTTATTATTCTAAGGAGATTGTTGAATCCTAACTTGTCCTTTGATGAGCATATCCCGAGAGTCAGAATCAAGAAAAAAAGGAGAGAGAGAGAGAGAGACAGAGAGAGAGCACGATAATTTCCAGAGAAGCCCGACGGTCAGTCCATTTATTCCTTTTAAGACTGTCTATTTAAAAGAGTCTAAGTAGTACAATTAAGGAATGTGGAATTGTTATGGTAGCCGCCTTTAATAGAATTAATGTGTATAATTTGAATTAATGATCGTCATAATATCGATAGAGAATAACGGTTTATAATAACTTATTAGTCCAAGAAAATATTGTTGGTTTGTTTGTGACCGATCATGTCGATCGTTCAACTGAAATCCGCCTATCCGAGAGGGGGTGATTCGTTGGTCTAAATAAGGTCGACCGTCTTGATAAGAGGTCTGACCAATCGGCTATGTAGGGATTTGTCACTTCGGTTGTTTGGTCGATTGCTTGGTCTCGGTTGGATCTTTCCTCTTGCAAGGACTTGGACAGATCTTGTCGTTATTTATGCAGAGTATCAGACAAGAGTCGTTGCTGGGATGATTTATGCCCTACCTTTGCTGGACCTTGCCGCCACCGAGTAGGGGACCTCCTCCGAAGATTTGACCTATACCGGTCTTAGAGACGTGAATTCTCATGCTTGGCGTTGAATTGTCGGTGGATTGCTTTTTCGAGAGAGAAACTTCATATTCTCAGGCACTTGTTCTCTTTGAGATTCGTGTCAGTAATTTTGGTTAATATAGAGATATATACCATTTTCAAAATACATTTAAACTAATCTCTTAAAAAAATTTTATCATCCATATGATAAATAGAAACAATAGTCAAATCACGTTTAAAACATTGAGTTATGATCAAATTTTGTTCCATAAAATGCTACATATTTTTTGTCATTTTTTTATTATCTTTAAAAACAATTCTTTTACCGCATTAATTATGTTAAATGATAAAAATAAAATACTTATAAAATAACAATTTTCGCTAAAATAAAATTGCAGGAAATAAAATCATATATAAATTATAGCATTTCAGCTCTTGAAGGTGAATATATAGCTTTTGGTTGGAATATGTACTTTTGGTTTTGATAAAACAATAGAAAAAGGTTAAATCTATCATGCATTAACGGTGAAAAAGATTTATTATTATTATTATTTCGTATATTTATCCAAAAATAATTATTTTTTAATGTATTTTCTAAGTGAAATAGGCAAATATTAACAAAATAAAATTAAAATGATCATAAAATAAAAATTAACATTCAACCCTAAAATAAACTTCAACTGGTATGGGTGTAAGACTATAAGTGCATTGAAATGATATTTCGACTAACAATAGTTGACCTGATCTTATAAATACATGTTTAATATGAAGAGTATTTCTAAGAAAATTGATAAAGAGTTTAAGTAAATATTAAATGTGTCTATGTTAAAATATTAATTATTCTAATGCACAACATTTTTAATATTCCAATTAATATAGAAGTCATTTTAAAATTTAAAATTATTATACTTTTTTTATAAAAAAAACAAAATTACTTTGATGATTTAATTGTTGTAATATGTTAATTAAACCTAAAAAATATAATATAATAATCGTACGAGTTTAGTTTTTTAATACCTGTTTTAATATTAAAGAAATAATCACAGTAACACTTAATTCTTATATATATATATATNATAGTGTATCTAAAGCTAATTTTGAGCTAATATCATACCAAGTATATTCATGTGATAAAACTCAAAATCTCATGTTAGCAAGGATGTGACATATCCTCCAATTATGTGGTTAACTTGAGTGTAATAATGCCATCATATTATAATTATAAATAACACTCAAAGAATTCCTAATATTAAGGCTTATGAGTTTTATGTCTTTGAACATAATAAGATGCAAAGCCTCATATCAGTTAAGGTCTACTTAAACTTGATTTATCTAATAAGCCTTCATTCATAACATATGAGTTCCAATAGATTGATATAATATGTGATAGTAAATAAGGATTCACTAGTTAGATTAAGTCAACTACTACTATAAGCAAATTAGGGTCCATGAAAATTTTGAATGATGAAAACATAAGCCTTGATATCATTTTCCCTCCATTTGTTAGATGCTTTTTTTCCACAAAACTAATTAATTGTATCAAAAAATTATAAATTGTACATATTAGCATTAAATAAAAATGCCACTTAATGATTATAAATGTTAATTAATTATAGGAGATTAAGCTTATGAAAACTTTCAAGCTAAATCATGAAGTCTTTATTAGAGGGTGAAATTTGTGGATAATGACTCATTTGATCTCCAATAAGTGTTTTAAAAATTTAACCAAAGTAAAACTCAATTGTTATACAATTAGGGAATAATTTTGGAATATATAACTATATGTCGAGTCACGTGATGTATCCCTATAATAATAATAATAAGAAATACTAGTACATTTGTTAGAAATAGAAAATAATAAATAAATAAATAACCACTTTATCATTCAGTATTCTTCTAATTATGATATTTATTTGAGCTAATAAATAGCCAATTTTCCATCAGAATAGATTTGTGTTTATGAATATTTTTTTAACAATATTTTTGCTAACAAAATATAACAGGATAGTTACATTGAACTTGTTAGCTAATATTAGAATAAACGTAGTCTTAAACTTACCATATGATATGAATCTCATTAGGTTGGCCTCCTATATAATTACTTAAATACATAGCCAATCTAAAGGCTAGCCAACTTTTCATATGTATATATTTAAAAAAGGTGAAATCGATATGTTGTCTAGTGGACACCAAATATCAATTCCCCCAAAGGGTTGAAAACCCTAGTGTGCTTGCTCCTGATTTGAAGAACACACACCACGAGATTCAAACCCCCGACCTGAGGGATTTACGCCAGAGGCCGCACCAATTAGTCAGGCATTTCGCGCGCCCGCGCGCGCGCGCGCCCACACACACACACATATATATATATATATATATATATATATATATATATCTGTGCGTGCGCGCTCGCGCATAAATTTTAAGAGAATATATACAGATCATATAAATTATATAAACATGAAATTAATTAAAAAAAGTTTGTAACACTATATGGATGAATGAATAAAAACATTTAATAAAAAAAAACAAATGATAGCATATCATTCATAAAAAATATTATAGAAAAAAATAAAAAATTGCAAATATTTATTTAAGTACAAGAAAAAAATAAAAAAATATATATTTTTTTAACTTAACAAAAACTTTAAAGATGGGATCATCAATAATTTTTAAGAATAGTAAATAAAAAATTATTTTTTGGAATATAGAACTAAAAAAATAAAATTAAATTAATTGGAATATCATAAATTATATATTGGGCAATATTGAAACAACATTCATTGAATATGTTATAAATTAAGTTTTTCTTCTAAATGTGCTTCATCTGTCAATATGGATGTATAAATTATTGACATATATTATTATTATTACTATTATTATTATTGTATATATATAATCATCATTATTATATTTTTGAAATAAAATATGAACCTAATTAAAGTTCTCTAACCTAGGTTATTATAACAGTCAAATAACTAAAATAAAATTTATGTGCATATAAGTGGCTATAATTAAAATAATAAAATTGCATTAAATGAAGAAAACCATAAAAAATGGGAAAGGGAGAAGCTCACAACACTTAATCAGTCTAGAAAAAAGGAGGAGAATTTGGCTCTCTGCCTTCGGCTAAAGCTTTGAAAGAAGAGAAGGGGCTTGCTCAAGTGGTAACAACTAGTGTTCAGATGCGTGTGAGATATATGTTCATTCTTATGTATGCCAAACATTGCACACTCATTTGTAGTAAAATGTTGGTGCATCATAGTTTTAAAATTTATTTATTTGATGAAATGGTTATAGACCCATAGATACGATACAAAATAATGAAAAGGGTGTTTGTGCTTGCCTCTATAGAAGAAAACCAAAAACCACTTAAAATCATTCTTATGATAATTGTTCCTATTAATTAAAACCCAACAAAAAATCACAAAAGCTACAATAGAAATCTAAGAAATGAAAGAATGGTTTTGTATTTCATGGAACTTTTCACTCGCTCTCCCTTTTTGTCTATGATTCTTTCTGACACGTGCGTAGTTTGTAAAGCAAGGCAGTTGGTAGTAGAACAAAAAAAAATTATCTTTTCTCCAAATCAAGAGTTCTGATAATGTCGCATATTAATTATTATTTGTCAGACTATAAGAGTGCAAAATATCAGCATAGAAATACAAATACACGTTCAAAGGAGAATAAACAAATATACAACACAAATCTAAGAAAAAAAATGAAAGAATTATTCAGCATTTCATCAAACACACAAATCCCACAAAATGATCAATATTCAACAATATCAAACTTCATTCTTCCTCTCTAAGAAATCCACCATCCTTTCCCTCACAATATCTCAGTTCAAGTGAAACCAGCTGCTCCATCCTCAACTGTCAGTAAAAGTTCACTATGAAATTCTCAGCCCTCTGGTCATTATCATCTGTTGATGAAGCATTAGATGAGTCGCTCACAACCCTTGATATTGTCTTTCTGAGCGGCTTTGAACCTGAACTCGAATGTCTTGCAGGCGGTGACTCATATTATTCGTGAGTGCGTACAACTCAGTAAAAAATCTTATATCATAGATATGTCAACTATTGTCGATATGTTTGTCATCTTTGATACATAACTGAAAGGAACAAGTCACTAGTATTGGGCATCATTTTTTATAAGAGATTGATGGACGTTCTTATTAGTCATGATGACTTCTTCGTAGTCATGATGGTTTCTTCATAGGCAGACTAGACTATCCTTTCGAGAAAGATGAGAAAGGTTGGATCAACATGATGAGCTCGATTCAGCCACTTCTATAGATTTGAGCTTGATTCAGTCACTTCGGCGAGTGAACTTAATTCAGCCACTCGATAGGCTGGTTTAATTCGGTCTCTTTGATACTAATAAGAGAAATTTAGCAAAAATTTCAATATATTCATATTTGTGTACACATTCATATATTCCAAAAATGATGATGGAGTGTTGAGGCTGATCGTTCCTTCGGAGACAAGCAATTTCCTATGTAAGCTTTTTGGATAATTGCTAATTTTTCATAGGTATTTGCAAGCTCATTCAACGGAGTTAAAAATGTAATATTTTGACCATCTATTTTTCTTTATCATTTTCAAAAACAATGCGTCCAACTCCTAATTTTATAATTTAATAAGATATCAAAATTGCATTTTATAATTATCTTTTACCTCCAACAAACAAATCTGTAAATACTCGAGCAAAAGCAGCAACAATGCAAAAAAAGTCCCCACAGGAAAGTTCTTGCCTCCAAACAAAGATAATCTCAACACTCCATCATCATTTTTAGACAAAATTAAAAACTTTACTCGCTAATCTCCTTCAAGACGTCTCCTTTTCACCTTTAAACTCATAACCTCCTTCCAACCTCTCCCTCTCTCAATCTCAAATGGCTCCCAGTAATCTCCGCCTCTTAAACCGGCTCAGGAAAGCCATAACAAAGGTGAGATTCCTTCTCTCCTTCAACCTCCGGCAATGGCTCCTCTTCCCAACACCGGCCCCCTCCTCCCATCGCCGTCTCAGCCTTGACAGCCAGCCACCCTCACCGGGACTCCTCGACGTCGCCGGTGAATTTAGCTACTACTTATTTGATCCACTCTCTTCTTCGCCGCCGACAAGACCTTCGAGTTCAGGTTCGAAGCCGCTCAGAAGGACAATATCAAGGGCTGTGAGTGGCTCATCTAATGCTTCATCAACGGAAGATATTGACCAGAGGGCTGAGAATTTCATTGAGAACTTTTACAGACAGTTGAGGATGGAGCGACAAGTTTCACTTGAGCTGAGATATTGTGATGGAAAGGATGGTGGATTTTTCAGGGAGGAAGAATGAAGTATGATATTGTTGAATATTGATCATCTTATGGGTTTTGTGTGTTTGATGAAATGCTGAAGAATTCTTTCATTTTTATTTTTTTTTGTTAAGATTTGGGTTGTATCTACTTTTATTTGTGTATATGATATGAAGTAAGAAAATAATCTGTCAGATAAGAGTTTTGCCTTGCATGTTTGAAGATAAGTTCGAAGAGGATTTGTGTATTATTAAAGGATAAATGTTAGTGATGATTCGATCTTTTGTACGTGTATTTGTATTTCTATGTTGATATTTTGCACTCTCCTAGTCTGACAATCAATAATTAATATGAGAACTTCTTCGAAAGCTCGTGTTCGGTCGTGTGTTTAGCCAACCAAACACGAGCACACGAGCAAAGAGTCTTTTTGACAATCTTAATCATATAGCCATAAGATGTTAAGGATTTGGAGCAACATTTAAAAATTATTATTTATATTAAAACATCATTTGAATCTAATTTAATAATTTTTATTCTATTTTCTTAATTAAAACTTTTAATTGATTATAAGTCTTTGTAGCCTTATAGTCAATTATATATATATATATATATATAATTGATAAGTAGTATTTCAAGTCAAAACAAGCCAATGTTCGGCCCATTACTTAGCGAACTAGCTGAACAAGAGCTTCTTAACGAACAATTTAGACAGCCCTGATCAGAACGCTTGATCAGGAAAGAAGAGAAAAAATTTATGTTCTACCACCTACCTTGCTGTTCGAACTACACACGTGCCAGAAAAAATCAACGCAGTAATTTGATTCAAATAAAATAATCTTCTCCTAAACCTTCCGACGGCTCTGGAATTCAGTTGTTGCGAAGGATGAGTTTAGAGGGGCTTAAAGATAAAATGGTTGGGTCAATGGTCAACGTAATCACCTAGAGCTAAGCTACACGTGCCCAGAACAGGTCGGGGTTAATTGAAGCAGCATCACGTGCGTGAATTCTTAAATGTACGTAGTATAATTAATTTATTCAATTTATTTGAAATATTTTAAGTAGTTTTGTTATCATGTATGCATCTAAAATTATTAAACCTATAAAACAAACGAGAAATATTATAAATTAATTTTTTTAAATAATTAAACTCTTAATTATTTTTAGTTTTTTTATTCATATTATATCAAATATATTATCATTAATTTTAGTATAGAGAACACTAGCATATTTTAATTTAATTTAATTATTTTTATAAAAATTGCGCGAAAGATGATTAGTTTAATTGAAAGAGAAAGTCCGGAATTAAACTCTTAATCATTTATATTTATTTTTAATAACGATTAAAATTATTCTAAAGTTGTAAGATAATTTTTATTTTTGATCACATAGATGTTTGAAAATAATTTTTATTTAATATTATAATGCATTGAATTCAATTTTGTCTATTTAAAAGACTGCGGATATAAATTGGGCCTCAAATGTATTAAAGGAAGATAGCAATAAATTGGTCATCAAGTTCCAGTATATGAGAAGGTTGTCATGGGGATAAATTATAGCGACCCATGACTTGTCTGTGAATGTGCATCAGAGTATTATTCAATGATGTTAATCTGTACGGAAGAAGCCAACGGAAGTCTATCGAAAATTTTTTAAAAGAGTGCGGATATGAATTGGGCCTCAAGTATAGTAAAGAAAGATAGCTACAAAGCCTCAGTGATTCTAGTTGACTGAATCAGGTCACAGAGATAACTTATGTCATTCTTGAGTATTATAGATAGTTCAAGTTGATTCATAAGAACCGAGAGCATATACATGAAGGAATATTGATCAATTTGTCATGGATAAATATATGTAGAATATATGTCATAAGACCCAATTAGAATAATTTGATCATCAATGACATCACTGGCAACTTTGAAAGCATCTTCATTTTGAATGTATAGGAGATTCCTTAAGAAAGCAAGAAAGCTATTTTTTGGAATGAACATCCAGTATCTGCCGCCCATCGAGGTCAAGCGATCCTCTTTGAAAATCACAGTACCAAATTTAGAAATCATTTAGCTAATGAGTTAAATATGTAAGAATATAAGAGATCAAGTACATCAAATGGCGAATAATATCATGCCTATTATAATTAATGATCTAATACGGAGTTAGCATAGCCACAGAGTTCACCATGCTGTTATATATTTATTATAATTAATCACTTTTTCAAGATATTTTATGAGCATCTTTTGTATGTATTACATCAATGGATCCTAATGCACGAGTAAATGTAAAAACAATAATAGCGTTGATCTCAATTATAAATAGATAATGAAATAAAAATATAAAATTATTTAATATATTTTGAATGATATAATAATGAAGCAAAATGATTTTTTTCAATTATTCAACATTCAATACTTAATTTAGAATATTAGAAAATACAAAAAAAGAGGCAAAATGGATAGGGTGCAATAATGTAATTATAGGAAACATAAGAAAAGCCATTTCAAATAAAAGTCTATTGGGCAATTACCTCGGTGAAGATGAGTTCATGAGTTTGAATCGTGTCTATTGTCCTTGTCCTTTGAGTTCATCTTTCCTAGAAAAAAATTAAAAAAAAAAGTCTATTGAGTGAGGATGAAATCATGCTAGAGGAATAAATTAAAGCATCAAATTACTGTTTATGACCATGTACACAAATTTAATATTGGTTTGAGGCTATTGAAATAATTTTTTATAAATATAATTGTAAAATTATTGTTGAAAAAATATTTTCTCGGAAGTTTATTGTCAATGTTATAAATAATTTTTTTTTAGGAAATTTAAGTACACAACACACAATTCTTATGTATTTACATATCCCAAAGCTCAACTTTCATATTTTCATACATAACATTTCGGTGCTTTAAATTTATAGATAAAAATGTTTATTTCACTTTTTAAAATATGTGAATAGTACGGAGGCGTGCTAGAAAACTCGCGGCGGTATAGTATGGATTATCGTCTTAGCGTTGCACGACGATTCAATACCCATTCATATGAAAGAGAAATAATCTGTGATGTCACCAGAAGTTTTTTACTTGGAAAACCTGTAAAGGGAAACAACCACGAGGTCTGACCCAGTTGTGAAAATCCACTATTGATTGATGATTCATAAATCCCTTATCCTACAGACTGGAAAGAGTTACTAGATTTTCATATTACTGCGTCGACTAACGACATCTGGTTGGTGGTGATCAATGATAGATGACGGAGATCAACGGAAGTTGGCGGTGGTCGACGAAGGTGAGCGGTGGCCGATGGAGGTCGACAGTGGTTGACGACGTACGACAGTCAGTAGTGGTCGGAGACAGTATGCAGTGATCGACGAAAATGGTCAACGGCTGTCGGGCGTGGTCGACGAAGGTCGGCGGTGGTCGCTGGCAGTCGGTGGTGGTCGACGGCGATCGACGATGACAGAGATGATGTCGGACGTGAACTCCTTCTCAAAGCTTCAAGTTCTCACTCAAGCCTCCCCTCTCATGTTAGGGGTGGGGGTCTATTTATGGTGTTCTGAGTGCAATTAATGCAGGAATATGAACATTTTGATCGGAAGGTCCAAAGAACTTTCCTCGATCGGATGGCGTTTGATGGACATTTGAGTGCCTTAATGATGTCGGAATTTAGCTATCTTGAGCTTGTTGGATTTGTCTTGTCGGGACTCTCAATTCGACTATGAACTCACTAGATTCGATATCCGTTTGACCTTCCAAATGCCTCCAGAAATACTCCAAGAGTGGTTTAATGATTTGGTCCGGGCTTGATTTGATGCAGATTGGACTAGTTTTTGTATCATTGAGTCCGTCTTATTGAGCCGTTCAGTTTGACTATAATTTTTGCTGAAATTGGAGTTCAGAATGACTTTTTATTAAGATTTTAATATTTATTGTTTAAAATATTATCTCGAGATTCGTGTCGGATGATGAAAATTTATTGGTGGCGCATCAAGTACTACTTTTGATGTGATACTAAAGTTTTGAGTGTCATATGTGCAAAAATAAAAGTTTAAATGTGGGATATATAAATACATAAGAATTGTATGGTATGTATCTAAGTGCCCCTTATTTTCTCTCAAAAAGCCATACAAAAGCTTTGTTTTAGCCACCACATTTTAATGAATCTGGTTGTAAAATGTTGTTAAGAATTTCTAGAAAACAACAAAAAGCAGTAGCCAAACATAATTATAATAGCAGACTAAGAAACAAAATAACAAAAACAATTTTCTCAATGAGCCCTTGAATCTACTAACTCTTGAACTACCCCAAATTTCATACTCACATACACAAAACTACATAGATTAATTATGCCTCTTCATTATTCTGTCGTTTCCATTAAGATTTCTATAGACAAAACAAGCAAATGGACTTTTTAAGGCGTTAATTAATGTCATATTTGGAAGTTAATTAATGTTTTTTCCTGAAAACTACCTTTTATTTTTCACCAATAATTTATAATTTTATGAGCCTTGTTCAAACTCAGCCTATTTCTTAATTAATGAAAAATACCTTTTATTTTTTAGCAATAATTTGATGTTTTTAGCCTTGTAATTAAAAACTTGAAAAATTAAATAGTGGATTCTTTGGATCAAATTCGTCCCACAGCTTCTGCCCTTTTGTTTTAGC
>NEWO01000005.1:2675746-2693495 GCA_003013225.1 Phalaenopsis aphrodite
CCTCTCCCTACTCCATCTCCTTCTCCTATAAAAGTAGCCCAAGTTTCCTTCTCCAACAAGAACAGAGCAACAAGTCACTTCCTCCTCTTTTTTCTTCTTCTCCGGCGAGCCGACCTTCCTCAGGCGATCTTCCCTCTGGCGATCTTCCCTCCGGCAAGCCTTCCTCCCTCCACCGAAACTCGGATCGGGTACTCCTCCCCCTCTCTTCTTTTTCTTTCTCGGCGAATATCTGGTAAGGGAAAAAAAAAAGGAGGAATTTTACATACATACTACCAATTCCTATGTATTTGCATTTTTAAACTTACATGGATACCACTCAATTTTTATATATTTTCATGCGAGGAAGGCACAAAAAAAAAATACATAGGAAAATTTACATGCATACCACTCAAATTATTTGAATTTGCACGCAAGACAAAAATGCGAGAGAGGGAAAGGAAAGTTTACATGCATACCACCTAAAAATTAAATGATAATAATAATATTATTATTAAATAATAAATAATAAAGAATGATATATATATATATATATAAATATATATATATATAAATATTCATGCTCATAATAATAATAATAATAACAAAAATGATAATATATTCAAGTGAATATAGGTAACTAACAAAAAAATATATAAATATATAATAAATAATAAGAATAATAATAATAATATGTATTTAAAGGTATGTATAAACAAATAAAAATAATAATAATTTGTCTAGATTAAGTAAATTCAAAATAAAATAGTGTTTTAAATGAGTTAACTCGTGGTTGCTAGCGAAATCTCTCCAGTTTAAATGAGCTTAACAACTCGTTTAGACTAAGTAAACTCAAAAGAAAATAGTAATACCGAAATAAGGAAACCGTGAGATCCTAACCGTCGTCGCTCTAATCAACTTTAACCCCCCCCTGAAGCTGTCACTTCAACGAGGAGCTTAGAGCTAACACTGGGCAACATGACATGGGTGAACAGAATGACAACTCCGAGAGAGCAACCAGATCTACATCAACATATCTTTGTGTAAAATAAATAGCAATTCATAAGATTTCGAGGTAGTCCGTCTAGTACGACGTAAATCCTCAACTCATTTTTTAGGCTTTTGCACAATCATGTTGTGCAATTTAAGCCCTACATCGCCTTTGGTTCCAAGGTTGTCGTTCGTTACGACATAAACCCTCATATCTTCCAGACTCTTTGTATGGTTGTGTCATGCAAGTGTAAGCTCTAAGTAAACAAAATTAACAGAATGAAACATCAAGTACCTTTTTCTCAAAATTGAAGCCGAACAATAAAATAGTTTGAAGCGTCATCGAGCTTCCCCTCGGATCAGCGACATCTCCTACCTTTTATTCCTTTGAATTTTTAAAATAATTGTTCCATTTTGATCCATTCCTTTTTGAACTTCAAAAGTCCAATCGTGAAAAGCCAAAACTATTAATTTCTTGAAAGCAAAATCATTGATTTTAATCGAGAGTATTCTTAGATCACTTTGGTCATCTAAGATATAATTAACTATTGGGGTTTGCATTTATGAGGAACTAAAATAACCCAGCTTAATATAAACCCTATTTAATCTTCCATATTAACTAGGGGAACTTGTCGGCTTATAAAAAAAATAGTTCTATAGATCAAACAGATGTTATAGATTCTTTCGTTTATTTAATCGAGTCTCACCATTCAAAATGATGTGCCTACCTTTTTGGATAAATGCATTGTTTGGTGATGATGTCGTTCAATCCAAGCTATCGAATATATGGGACCTCCTTTGTCCTACTTTTCTAAAATTAATTAAAACCTTACTTTCAAAACTACACACACACATACTTGTTCTATTATCATCTATTAAATTTATTAACGGCAGACAACTATCTTTTTGGAAAAAGGAGAAAATTTTCGTTTAGTGGCAGGCATGCAAAAAACCTTTTGCTTAAAAATATACGAAGTGAACAAATCTCGCTCAATTAGAAATGTAAAATTTCTTAAGTTTGGGCCCGAAAACGTAAAAGTATTAGATGGGAAAAAAAATGAAAGATCCCATGATATCACGCCTAAATGCTCACTTAGCGTGGGGAGTTCTGTTTTTTAACATCAACATGAATTATAGACACTAACGAATACTAATATTTTTAGTGATTGCCTCCTATTTTATCCTGCAATTTGGTTGGTTCTTTCGCTACAACAATTTGTCTTTATTTACATTGAATGAAATTTGTATTTATGCAAGGGGGTACTCTGGGTACTTAAATGATACTTAGGATGCTCTACTTGGGAGTACTCTCAAATCCGCACCTAATATTCTCTCTTTTTATACAGTTGAAAATACTTTCGCTCCAGGTAAGAGTAGTTTAATTTTTATGTATATACTTATCTATCACCCAAACTTCAATTTTACATGGTAATATCATTTTTTGAAAGTTGATATGATGCTAGTTTAGATGTGGTATGAAAGATTTGGATGCTATTAATATATGAAGCGAAATTTTGGATGTTAGATGTGTAAATACATAAGAAATGTGTGGCATGCAAGAAAATGCCCCCATTTGATTTGATAATTAGCCTGTTTATAACTCATTTATATGGTCATTTTTTTAATCAGGATAATGTAAAAATACCTACAATATTTTTTTGACAATTTCTCTTTAACCAAGAAAAATATTTGAAAGTAAAATTCAGTTCAATTCGTTCTATAATTCCTTCGGTCATTTCTTTTGAGTTCAGCCTGTAATGTTCACACTGACCAAACTTGGTGCATTAAAGTCAACGTTTTTTTTTTATAATAATTTTACTTTTGAATAAATTTATTTTAAATTACAAATTTATAAAAGTTCTTAAAATATTAATATTAATAATACTTATAAATTGATGCTAAGAATTTAAATATTATAATATATATATATATATATATATATATATATATATATATATATATATATATATATATATATATATATATATATATATATATATATATATATATATATATATATATAAAGATATAAAAATTGTCTGACATTTATGCAAATCCTCATTTAAAAAAAAAAACAATTTTTTTATTGTAAGAACGAGTGAATGGATCCATTTTGCCTTGCCGCACTGCCAGCGGTCAGGTTTCTCTCAAAAAGTTTTGAAGCTGACGCCTATTAAATCTGTATCTAATTTGATTTTTGGTAAAAGGGTGGAGCTTCAGTCTAAAGATTTCCTCTCTACTTTCCAAAGAGGAAGAAAAGAGGGCGCTTGGCTAACGCAATTATCAAAATGGAGGAATTCCATGAGCCATTCATCGTGGCTAACAATCCTGCTAAGAAGCCCATATGGTCCTTCATCCTGAAAGCTCACGAGGCCTCCATTGCTCTCAAGAACCAATTTCCCATTCCCATTTCTACTAAAACTGGCAAACAAGGCAAGCGAAGTTTCCTCTTCAGCTTCATAAGTGGTCTCCTGCTCTTCTCCTCTCTAGTTCTTACTTTAGAAGCAGTGGCCTATTGGAATGGATGGTATCTGGAAAACCCTAAAAGCATTGAGAAAGAGGGATGGATGCATTCGACTTACCTTTCGTGGATCATATTTCGAGCCAGATATATTTCCTTCCCTGTTCAGATTTTGTCAAACTTTTGTGTTGTTCTTTCAGTCATACAGTCCATGGATAGAATTATACTGTGCCTCGGATGCATTTGGATCAAGATCAAGAACATTAAACCGAGAACTGAATGCGGAGCATTCAAAGCTGAGGCTGATTTCCCTATGGTTCTGGTGCAGCTTCCAATGTGCAATGAGAAAGAGGTAAGAGAAGCGCTTGTTGATTAACCTAAATGGAAATGTTCATGGTATATAGTTACTTGAGATTTGAATGTAGAGATTGGGTTCAGGTATATGAGCAATCTATTTCTGCTGCTTGTCAACTTGATTGGCCGAACGATAGGATCTTGATCCAAGTTCTGGACGACTCAGATGATGAGAGAATCCATCTCTTAATTCAAGCCGAGGTTTCCAAATGGAGTCAAAGAGGAGTAAATATTATCTACAGGCACCGTTTATCTCGATCCGGGTTTAAAGCAGGAAACCTCAAATCTGCCATGAGTTGTGAATATGTAAAGAACTACGAGTTTGTGGCTATGTTTGATGCTGATTTTCAACCAGGTCCAGACTTTCTTAAGAAAACAGTTCCTCACTTCAATGTAGGAACACTAAACTCATCTGAAATTCATGAATTTTGTGTGTGTTGTGTTGTGTTAATCCTTTTTTTATATTGTGGTGCAGGGAAATCCAAATCTTGCTTTGGTTCAAGCAAGGTGGAGCTTTGCAAATAATGATGAAAATTTGTTAACTCGATTTCAATATATAAATTTGTGCTTCCATTTTGAAGTGGAGCAGCAGGTCAATGGGGTCTTCTTCAACTTTTTTGGGTTCAATGGAACAGCAGGTGTTTGGAGAATTAAGGCATTGGAGGACTGTGGAGGTTGGCTTGACAGAACAACTGTTGAGGATATGGATATTGTTGTTCGCGCTCACTTGTGCGGATGGAATTTTATCTTATTAAATGATGTCAGGGTGAGTTGGTTCATTCTACAATATTTATTTATTTCGTCTAATTGTTAATCGCGCCTACCATAAAATTTAGCTTGCTTTTTTTTTTTTGCTGCAACATTTTGTAGTTTAATTTTATGAGCAAATCCTATTGACAGGTGCTTTGTGAGGCTCCAGAATCATATGAGGCTTACCAGAAGCAACAACACAGATGGCATTCTGGTCCAATTAATCTATTTCGCTTATGCCTTCCTACTGTTTTAACTTCAAAGGTTTGAAATTTTGTTATTTTCTCTTGCTGTTGTCATTTGTGATCATCTAAATAGAAAAATTTTCTTGCATTATAACTTTTAATCAATCCATCGCCACGGAAGACATCAAAATCTTTAACAAAATCAAATTTTTTATATGAACTTGCAGATATCAGCTTGGAAGAAGGCAAATCTAATCTTCTTATTCTTTCTATTAAGAAAGTTGATTCTTCCATTCTATTCATTCTCATTAATCGGTTTCATTCTCCCTGCAACCATGTTCGTTCCTGGAACCGAGCTGCCAGTTTGGCTTATTTGCTATGTGCCATTCATTATGTCCCTCTTTAATGGATTCTTGGCACCTGGATCTTTCCCTTTTCTTCTGCCACATCTCTTATTTGAGAACACAATGTCAATGACAAAATTCAGTGCCATGTTCTCTGGATTATTACAACTTGGGAGCTCACATGAGTGGATTGTCACTAAAAAGGCCGGTCGGTCATTGAAACCAGAAATCTTGGATGAGATTGAGATAGATACGAAGTGTCATACTTTTGATCTTCGTAGAAGAGCATTAGATGGCAAGGTTGTGGAGAAAAGTAAATCAAAGGAGAAGAAGGAAGTGAGTTCTATTCCAGATGAGAAAGATAAGAAGATTTACAAGGAAGAGCTTGTTGTTGCTCTCTTCCTTCTTGTAGCTGCAGGCAGAAGCTTGTTGTCAGCTAAAATTATTCACTTTTATCTGTTACTCATTCAAGGGATGATGTTTCTTATTGTGGGATTTGGTCTATTCACTTAGTAGACTGGATAAAAAAAATAGGGAAAATTTCTAGCGATATTATATGATTGATCTAATGTTCTTCAGTTTGAGAGTATCTAAACTTATGTTATGTAGCAGTTATAGATTTCGGAAGAACAACCACTGCAAGTAAAGTAGTGAGATTACCATTATGTTGAATCCCGGGTGTAAAGGGATCTCGTAAGTTGATTCCTATTTGTATTATAGTTGTTATGGATTGCTTGCTTACCTTCTCTCATTCAAAAAAGAGAGAAATAAAGTATTTGGATTTTGTCATGAAAGCCTTCTTTTGTTGCATGATTCAGTTCAGTTTAATCCTACAAGAATGTTTAAATGCAAATTAAAATTGCATATTAAATAGAGATCCTTTGGTGTCTTCCTCCAACGATCTCTTGCTTTGCTGGAGTTCCTCACCTCCTGATATCCTATCTGTGTGTCGCATTCGCCTCCAAACTCAGGATTGTTATAATAACCTACTCATAAATCTTTGGACAGAAGTTGTCATCACTGTTATCTATCTTATTAATCACATATGTTGTCATCAATGTTATCTATCTTATTAATCGCCAATCTTTTAGTAATAATAAAAGTCAATCACCTTTTCAACTCTAATATCAACAACCACCTGAATATCAACACTTAAGAACCTTCGGTTGCCTCTATTACTCTTGGTGACATCACAATATATCACATAAACTTTCGCCCAAAGCGAAAGCTCCCAAATGCATATTCTTGGGCTATAGTACTCAACACAAATGTTACAAATGTTTAGATATTTAGGAAAAGAAAGCTATTTTCTCCAGTCATATCAAATTCATTAAACATATATTTCCTGATAAAATGTTGTTGTCTCATCACCGTATTCAGTTCAACCCATAAATTACCCACCAGCCTTCTTCATTCCTACCTCCACCATTGCTCCCGCTCATTCCCCTTTGGTCATTAATCACACAATAACATCTCCCCGAACAACTCCTTCCAACATCAACCCACAAATATCATTTCTTCTCTTAGCTATCCTAAGACAATTACTCCACCTCCCAGCCCCCAATTTTCTTCTCCTGCTCAACAACCAATTCGCTTTTCATTGCACAAACAACACACCAAGGAGACACAGGCTCAAACTGGAAATTTGAAAGCCACCAGAATTTTTGATTTTCAACATAGTTCTTACACTCAAATCGAACCACACGAAGCATTACAGAAGACTGATAAGATTATCTCAAAATTCAAAAACTTGAGGATTTATGTAATTATCTGATACTTACTATTATCTCATGTACATAGGCTAAGCAGCTTTACTGAAACCCTTCAACTACAAAATTGCATGGTCTGACACATCGACGCCTGGACACAAAACAATGGGTCTCTGACCACTCTCGCTTTGTCAATGTAAACAAAATAATAATAATTTTTTTTTTGCTTTTTTTGGCTATTAATATTTAAAATGACTATTAAAATTCAATTTTAAATATGAAGGATGAGTACGAGCAGCTCCGAGAGAGACAAATGGCTAGTAAGACCTCGACATACGCTAGAAGTAGTGGTAGTCATTCTACCAGTGCTCAGTCCTATTTTAAGCTATGGAAGCAAGTAATGGGGAAGAAGAATTGGAGGGTGTGCGACCTAGACACAAAGGGCAATGTGTTTGACGACGAGCGCTCTCATGCTGTTGTGGGTGGCCCTAGCTTGTTACAGGCTCAACATGATGAGCTTGCCAAGCGGGTCAGTGCGATGATTGAAGAGCTCCGATAGGTGCTTGAGGGCCAATGGATGGTTGCAAAGTGTATAGCAGTTTGACAGAGAGTTTTGATCACCGAAGCAAGCAACATATGAGTATTGTTGATGAGGATGTTGAGGACGAGGATGAGTATAAGGATTAGGATGAGGATTTTAATTATATGTTTGATGATATTCCTCTATTATGGAGTCTAGTGTTTTTTTTTTTCATTTATGTTTCTATTAATATTCATTTTACGTATAGTTGTGAATTTGAACATTTACATGTGTATTTGTTAAATTAAATTTGGTATCACTGTTTAGACTTGTTAGTGATTTTTTTTTGCTGTGATAAAAAATAAGTTTTTATGATGTTTGTATTTTATTATTTGCAGGCATGTAAAAATTTAATCTTTGTTTTACAATTTTTTTTTTTTTTGTTTCTTACAAATTTGTGTTGAAATTGCACTCGACGCAAATGAATAATAACTTCGATATACAGCGACGCCATTCCGTAGCAAAGAAAATTTCCATCAACCATATGTCAGCGCAAATTCCGACGTTAGTTCTGCGTCGACGAAATTTTGTTACGACGGAAATTTTGAATCTTCCAACGTTAATCAGCAGAATTTCTGTAGTGAATAGGGGCCTGGAGATGGTAACTCGGTGGTGTCATTGGTGCTCTGGGGATGACAGCCGCGGCTACAACGTCGGCAAAAAAATTGTGGTCTAGCGACGACTGTTGCGGGTGGTCCAGTTGTGCAGAGGTGAGAGGTGAGAGTCTCCGAGGCTGTGATCCGGAAATGACTGCAATGGCAGCATCAGCGCCTTTTATAGGCAATAATGACATTGGTGACATTGATTTCACGGCAGTGGCGGCCAGGCAATAGTAATGGCAGCAGCATCATTGCCCCTAAAATTATTAAATGTTCTTTATAATCATTGCAACACATGATATGCTCCGAAAATTACTGACTGAATTCACGTTCAGGTTTCTACAGGCGTAACTCGTCCTGCCTGTGTAGTTTACTATTATCATTATTACTATTCCACTGTAATCGTTCGTTAGGCTGTTGCTCTTTATGATGTCATTGCTACCACCATTCTGAAATCCGATATTAGGAATTTATTGTTGCCGTCTCTGCATCATTTTCATTTTAATGTCGTACAAGTAAATATCCGCCTCTCAAAATAAAATTTGTTTAAACCCTATTATACTTTAGTTCGATAGATTCAATTTTACCAATAATTTGTTTGGTTTGATTTTTTAAATTTCCGTTTTTGGATAAAATTAAATTGGCTAATTTTTAAATAAATATAGAGGCTTGATACGGCACCAACAAATTTTCATCATCCGACGTGAATCTCGAGGCAATATTTTGAGCGAGAAAGATTAAAATTTAGATAAAAAGTCATCCAGAGCTCCGATTTCCGCAAACTTATAGTCAAACTAACCGATTCGATGAGACAGACCTAATGATATCAATGTTAGTCTAATCCGAGTCAGATTAAGCCCATATCAAATCATTAAACTACTCTTAAAGGATTTCTTAACACATTTGAAAGATCAAATGGATGTTGAATTTACCGAATTCATAGTGGAATTAAGTGTCTCAACAAGTCGAATCCAACGAGCCCAAGATTGCTCAATTCTAACATAGTTAAGGTATTAAATGATCATCAAACGCTATCTGATTGAGGGAAGTTCTCTGAATAGTCTGATTAAAATGGTTCTTATTTCTGCACTAATTGCACCCAGAACACTATAAATAGAGCTCCACCCCTCACATGAAGGGGAGGCTGAAGAGAGAACTTGAGGACAAGAAGCTCACGTTCATCAACATTTCTATCATTGTCGATTGTCGTCGACCACCACCGATCGTCAGCGACCAACGCCGACCTCCGTTGACCACCTCCGACCTCCTTTGACCACCGCCAATCACCGCTGACTAGACACCGTCAGTCGGCGTTGTGAGTTGAAAAATCTAGTAACATTTATCAATTTATAGTCAATTTTTATAATTGGGTCAAATCCTGTGATTTTTTCTCTTTACGAGTTTTCCACGTAAAACTTCTGGTGTCATCACAAATTGTTTCCTTTTCAGCTGAGCATACGTTGAATCCTCGTGCAACGCTAAGACGATAATCAATTACTCTACCGCCTTGAATTTTCTAGCACTCACAAGGCTTTTACATACACAACACTCAAAATTTTCATACTTACCTATGTCACATCTAAACTTTCATAATTACAAACATCATCTGAAAAGTAGCACTCATTACGATATTTTAATAGTTAAATTCATCATGTTATCCATAAGTAAAGTGCTACTTATGTAAAAAATGAAAATTTTGGTACGAGATAGGTAAATCTATAAGAGTTAGGTGTTATGTATGCAATTTCCCCCATAATTCTATTTAAACTCGTTGGTGCATACTGAAATGATTAGGATCCTAACTTTTAAATGTGCAATTAAATTAGTAATATAAAAGAATTTAAGCGGAAAAGTAGTTGGCACAGTTCTCGAAGCACAGCGACCACCCGTAATAATAGAAATTAATCTAAATCCCTAAAAAAAAAAGATGAAAATTGATTTATGGAATTTGCATGTAAGAGGTCAATGTTAAACCATGTTGAAAACAATTGCATTTACATTCACACAATCAAAAACTTTACGATGCAACATCTTGACATAATATGTGCATGAAAATTGTGTCATATGAGGCGATGGAAAACTAAAATTAACATTTATTATAGAATTGATCGAGAATTGATTATATTTAATTACAAAATAAAATAAATAATTGGCTTATTTATTAAAATATGAAACAAGTATTCATTTATATATTTTTTTTCTTGCTCACACAGTTGTGAATTTAGCTCGAAAATTATTCAATTGCTCAAAAATTCATTCGAATTTTGACCCGAATCAGGATCAGATTGAAATAAAAGAGTCGAGCCATTAGTCAAAATTTTGGATTAATTTTTTTCAAGATGATTTAGGGAGATCAGCTTAAAATCGAATCATTAATAGACCTAATGATGTTAAGATTGTGATTTAGCAAATGTAGCCCGAAGATTGTTGATCGCTCAAAAATTGAGTCTAGATACTAGAAAAATGTCAGCACAATTCTCAAAGGAATTGAACAGCCAGAAATGGAAACTTAGGCGATTGAATTTTTGGCAAAAGAAAAAGAAATCCACTAGTCAAAAAATCGATCGATGGAAGCTTTCAACTGACATATTATCGACCGATGAACCTCTTGTTGGAATCGAGCAACTTCTTTTGATCTGTCTATCGGTCTCTTCAACGGAATTGACTGATTCGGCCGGCCAACCTAACCTGCTAAATTGGGGTATCTGACAGTCGGTGATATTATATTTCTAAGTATTATAATATAATATCCATTTGATAGGATTTAATTATTTGGACGATTATTATAATTATTTTCTTCTTTTTGTAACCTTATTTTTAAACCTCTATAAGTAGGAGGTTCAAGATAGAGAAAAGGAATTTTCACTATCTTTTGGCTCTCTCTTTTTTTCTCTCTTTCTCTTCTTCTAAAATTAAATTTTTTTACTTATGTAAAATGATAGTTTGATTTTTCGCCCTCCTGAAATATCAATTTTGTTCGTCCTAAAATAGCACTTTTAACTTTAATTGATTAAGTCTAGGGATTTAACAAAATTTCTTCGAGTCCGGCTTGAAATAGAATCGATAATGAGGATTCTACTGTATTCCCCCTCACCAAAGTCCAGCCAATGCACGCAGCTATCAACCGCCTCCTGTCATCCGCTGCCCTCCGTTCCTTCTCTTCCACGGCCACTGCGGCGGCCGTAATCTTCCAGCAAAACATCCTCATCACGCGGCTTAGCCGACAAGGCCGCATCTCTGAAGCTCGCCAGCTGTTCGACGAAATTTCCCATCCGGATCTCATTACCTGGACCTCCCTTATCGCCGCCTACGCCGGTGCGGGACAGCTTCGCGATGCCGAGTTTCTCTTTTACCGCTCAGATGCTCTCCGTGATGTCATCACCTGGACGGCCCTCCTCTCAGGCTATGCACGTGCAGGTCATTTACGGGATGCTGAGGAACTCTTCGCCCAGATGCCTGAGAAGAACGTCGTATCCTGGAACACTATGGTTTCTGCTTACGCTGAAAATGGAATGGTCGATAAGGCTCTTGACATGTTCAATGAAATGCCTTTGAGAAATGTTGTTTCTTGGAACACGATTATAACTGCATTGGCTCAGTGTGGCAGAATCGAGGAAGCCTGCGAGCTCTTTTTTCAAATGACAGAGAGAGATGTCGTTTCATGGACAGCAGTTTTGTCTGGTTTGTCGCAGAATGGCAGGGTTGATGATGCACGGAAGGTTTTTGACCAAATGCCTCAAAAAAACGTAGTATCTTGGAATGCTATGATATCAGGCTACATGCAGAATATGAGAATTGACCAGGCTATGCATCTTTTTGAAGCTATGCCGGAGAGGAATATCACTTCCTGGAACACGATGATCACTGGGTTTATACAGAACAGGGATTTAAAATATGCTCGTATGCTGTTTGACGAAATGCCTGTGAAGAACGTGGTATCATGGACTACAATGATAGAAGGGTACACACAGGAAGGGGACAATGAATCAGCACTGAAAACCTTTATGGAAATGCTATCTGTTGGAACCAGGCCTAATGAGGGCACATTCGTGAGTGTTCTGACTGCCATTAGCAGCACTGCAGCTCACATTGAAGGCTCACAAGTCCATCAGTTCATAAGTAAATCCAACTTTCAAGTCTCTCCATTTGTGCAATCTGCTCTGATAAGCATGTACTCCAAGTGTGGTGATATCGTAACAGCTCGAAAAGTATTCGATGTCTCAAACCAAAAAGACTTGGTAAATTGGAATGGGATGGTAGCAGCTTATGCAAATCATGGCTATGGTGAAGAAGCCATTAATTTGTTTAAGGATATGAGCAGCAGATGCTTGAACCCCAATGACATAACTTACATCGCACTGCTTTCAGCTTGCAGCCACTCAGGTTTGGTTGATGAGGGATTGATGCTCTTTGACTCTCTGGTGAAGGATGACTCCATTGAAATGAGAGATGAACACTATGCTTGTTTAGTGGATCTCTGTAGCCGGGCAGGTAGATTAGATGGGATTGCTTGGGTTGATATTGAGAACCCTTCTGCTTTTGTATGGGGTGCTCTGCTTGGCGGGTGTAACTTGCACAGGAATGTGAGTCTTGGGAAATTGGCAGCAAGGGAGGCATTGAAAGCAAATCCATGCAATAGTGGGGCGTATTTGTTGTTGTCAAATATCTATGCCTCCGGTGGTGGATGGAAGGAAGCTGCAGAAATTAGATCAGAGATGGAAGATAGAGGATTGAAGAAGCAACCGGGATGCAGTTGGATTGAGATTGGCAATATGGTTCACGTGTTTTTAGCGCGGGATAAGTTTCACATCCACTTTGATTCGATTGAGAGGATGCTTCAAGAACTTCATCATGAGATGAAGATGATGAAATATGTATCATCAGTTTGTGATTAGGGTAACAGAGATGAGTGAATGGCTCACAATGCCTTCTCTTCTCCATATTTTTCAATATTATTTAATTAGTATTTAAAGATTTAAAAAACATATGTGATCAAGGAGGATCGATACAAAATTTTGGATGAACTGATTTAAGAATTTTGGCAAAAATAATCAAAACAGTATTCCAAACATTTATAAATTGACACTCATTCTCTACATGAGGGGAGATCAAGGCCTGATTTGGTGAGAGCCCAAAAATTTGAAAAACTTTATAGACTTCTATTTGAGTACCATTGCCAAACCACTAATTGCTAACACCATTGCATTGTCGTCACTCGACATCCATCATTGAACCATTGCCTCTTATTCTTTTATTAGACCACCACAACCCAACTATTATCATCACAGGTTACGTTATCACGACATTATTTCCTTACCACCGCTATCAGATCATTGTTTAGGGTGTAGGGTTTAACCATTATCATCTTTCGACCTCTTACCCTACCTAGTGGGATTAAGGCTTTGTTTTTGTTGTATCATCTTTCGACAATTTGCATTCGATTGCCAATGCTATCGACTATTATCGTTGACTATAATCTCCTAATCATTATTATTTATGCATGGTAAATTGACATCATTATTCAACAACAATTTTTTTTTTATTATTACGCTCAATTTCTATTTTTCAACGACTACTACCTAACAAAAGTTTTTTTTATCACCAACCCTTAATTATGATTCACTAAACACCATTACTCTATCATTGCCACCGGGCTATCATCATTCAACCATCGGCACTCAGCCATGATCTCCCAATCACAATTTTTTAACCAATATTATTCAAATTTGGTCTCTTATCCATTATCGTTTAACCATAGTCGCGGGATTATCTTCGCCCATCCTATTAGTATATTCCATGGACTTAATTACCAACAACATGAACACACATTATTGTTGATAAAATTGATACATGTCGGGCATGTAAACAAGTCGAGTCTAGCTTGAGCATCATTCTACGAGTTCATACCTACTCACAAGTCAACTTGATTAATATAAATGCGAGAAAATACTTTTAATTTAAACTAGTATTGTAATAAAATATCAAATAGGATTTAAAATTAGGAAATAATAATAATAAATCATTTGATATAAATTGTAAAAATATATTTTTTTAATATTTTTAATAATTTAAATATAAAGTCTCAAATTTTATCATTTTCTTAGCACATTTTATATTAATTATATTTTAAACCAGTGAGCTGAAGAGCTGAAGAGTCGAGTCGGGGCTGGCATTATTTACACGCAACACTCATAGGTTTAGGTAGCAAAAAGATATCACTAGAAAATGTTAGTGCAGTCATCGACCAAACCTACATTAATTTAAATAATATTACGTAATAATTACGTAAAAATTAAATATAATTTCATCATCAAAATGAATAAAAAAAATTATGTAGAAAATGCTTTTGCATAAAACACGATTCTATAAGAAAATCAAATAAATATTATTATTATTATTATTATCAGAAGAGGTTCCCTTTTTAGTTAAAGAGGTGGATCAGATAAGAGCTCAGGAAGAAATTATGGGCACGCATGGCATCATGATCACCACCTTGCATCTGTTATCTTCAATAGCTTCGGCCTCATGGATTAAAATTAAAAATTTTAAAAACTCAAAATTATGAAATAAGACTCTCAAACACGTGCAAATTCTATTTAGAAGCTCACAAAACTTTTCTTTAGACTTAATTGATAACTCATAAAAAATATGGGATATTTATACAGGTTTAGAAGTAAACAATATCACACATTATTCGCCAACCAAACTAATATCCAGAGGCGGAACCAACAACTTTTTTTATGGGGGGCAAACTGTTCCTCTAGTCTCAATCTTAGTGAGGCTGAGGTTATGAAGGTTGATACGTCATCAACAAATTTCTATAATCTAACACGAATGTCGAGGGATGACATGGACCTCGAGGCAATCTTTTGAGCAAGAACATTCAAACCTCAATCAAGAGTCGTTCAGAGCTCTGATTTCAACTAACTTTTAATCAAACATATCAGCTCAATAAAACAGGCATGATGGTACCAGAATTGATTTAATCCAAGTAAAGTCAAGCACAGATCAAGCCATTAAATTACTTTTTGAAGTTTTCCAAACATTTTTGAAAGGTCAAAATGATATTTCAGAAAGAGAAAAAAAAATGATATTTAGAGAAAGATAACAGACACAATTGCTCTCCTATAAAATTAAAAATATGAATTTGAAGAAGAGGAAATTACAAATATTTTAGGAGGGGTAAAAGCTCAAATTGCTCTCTAATATAAATAAAAAATTGAATTTGGGGAGGACACCCCTTTATTTATTATAAAGATTAGTTCTAATAAAAAACAAGTTTATTCCTAACAGTTACAGAATAGACTCAAATAAGACCTGGGAAAGAAACTATGGGTGTATAAGGCACCATAATCTTCACCTTCTCATTTGTTATCTTGAATGGCATCACCGCCATCATTGCCTCCTCCTCCTCCTCATCTTTTTTCCCTGAATCCAGCGTGCACTGAGTACTAGTAACCCTCTCAGGCTCTACTTTGGCAGCCCATTTGAAGAAATGATTGAAACACAAACACATGAATTATTTGTTTTTTTTTTTTATTTCTCTTAATTAATTTGATTAACTTATGATCACAAAGAGAAGCCTTTTATAAATGATGAAATTTGGTTTTTCACTTCTTTCATTCTCATTAATTTATTAGTTGTTTCCTTGGGCGGCATGATTTTATATATTTTTAGTTGTGTGAAGTCTTCAGGAGAAAGAAGATGTACAAATGCAGGCAGAGAGACCTCCCTGATATGCAATATTAATTGGAAATATGGATAGTTTTCGCGCAGTAATTATGACTACTGCTGAAATTTTTGTTTTGTTTTGTTTTGTTTTTTTTTTTTTGGCCATTTTTATTGATAAAATAATTAAGTTTATTAATTCTTATGTACATGAGAGACTTCATAAATAGGAGTATCATATTTGTGAGGGTTAATTTTCATGCTTTTTAGTTAAAATATTTAATATTTGATAAAATTTAATATTTTAATCTAAGTCATCATCATATGGCTAAAACTAAATTATTTAATATAATATTATTTTAATTAATCAGTTTGTATTTTTTATAATTTAATAAATTCATAATTATTTTCTCTATATTGTTATAAATTTTTATATTAATTATTAAAAATTAAGTTTGTTATTCGAACAATAATAAGCTAAATGTGAAGAAATATGTTTGTTTTTGTTCGATTTATTTCTAAATCGAGCTGAAGAAAATTATTTATATTTTACTCGTTAATTTATCGAACGAATTGAATACGAGCTTTGATGACAAACATTCTTCCCATTTCTTGAGTCAAGCCGTGACGGGATTGCGGCATTCAAAGACCTCTGAAACTCTTTTCTTTTTCCTCCTTCGGCCGAGCTATTCCTCGGTCTTTGGGGTGCAATGACCTTCAAAACTTCATCTTTCTCCTCCTTTCACCATTCAACAATAATGACATTTTTAAATCTTATTTCTCTCTCGTTTCTCCGCCAGAACTCCGTCAACAAAGCCATTTCTAAATCCTTTATGTTCTTAAATCCAGTCTTTTCTCCATTTTGCCGAAGTCGTAATCGGAATTCTTGCAGGTGTTTAATTTGTAAATTAAAAGTTTGAGGTGTGAAATATGCAAAAAGATAAGTTTCGAGTGCTATGTATGCAAAATCCCCTTCTAATGGACATGCTTCAAAGAAAATGGCATGCTTGCATGGGCCTCCAAATAGACGGCTCTTTGTGATTCATTATGGCTTGAATACCTGGTTCATTTTTAATTGTTTGGCGGCCCAATTAAGGTCATAAATATGAAAAATTATTGCATGCGGATACCCACACACGTAAAATTTGATGTCCGATCTGGACCATAAAAAATTTAGAGTGGGCCTCATTCTAAAAATAAAAAAAATAAAAGATGTATTTTGGTAGTCCAGATCCGACACCGCATACAAATTTATGTGTGATGTTTGTACGCAATAAACGCTCCATAAAGATGTCAGCTTATGTCACAAAAATTAATCAAACTGCCCCACTGGTTCCAAATGGAACATAGATTTAAACAAATTTTTATTTTCATTTATTTAGAATGTAAAAATATAATTGTTATTTTTGAGTCAGCTTAGTTTCACTCAACATACTTAAAATTTATTATAAATTTTTTCATAAGAAAATATCATCAGTTTTTTCTTTTCAACAATCACTGTTTTATTTCCAGTTTTAATTTATGAAAATCATGTATTATTCTGTAAAATATATTATCATTAATAGGATCGACCAAATGGGTATTTAGATATTATTTCAGAGTTTGAAACCAATATTAATGTCTATTTATATTTAATTAAATAATGTATTTAATTAATCTGAATATGATATCTAATCTGATCTCCATGTAAGAAATTAAACTTATCCATGTCTAATAAATGCATAACGAGTTTTTTTTTCCGACATTAATTAGTATATATTCACATATAATGATTTAGAAATTGTAAGTTTTTTGTTAGGACTGTCGGCACGCGTTTGGTGCAGGGGTGTAACGAGCCGAACACGAGCTGTTCACGAACAAAGAGTCTTTTTAACAAACCTCATAATGTAGCCATAAGACAGTAAGGATTTGAGCAAGATTTAAAAATTATTATTTATATTAAAACATCATTTGAATCTAATTGAATAATTTTTATTCTATTTTTTTAATCAATATTTTAATTCGTTATAAATCTTTGTAGGCTTGTAGTAAATTAGATTTTTTTTTAAATACTACTATATATATATATATATATATATATATATATATATATATATATATATATATATATATATATATATATATATATATATA
>NEWO01000005.1:2702110-2719599 GCA_003013225.1 Phalaenopsis aphrodite
TATATATATATATATATATATATATATATATATATATATATATATATATATATATATATATATATATATAGATATATATATATATGATTTAATTATGTGGTGAGATGATGTGGGGTGGCCCATTTCCACCGCCGGGATTGAAGTCCCTTTCATTGATTGCGGATTTGAAGGGCTTCACATCATGCCCATGTGATGAACAATGTTCCTTTCATTTCCGCCAAATTTGCAGTCTGATTCCACAATGCAAATTTTATTTTTGCACTCTTCACAGAATCCTACAAAGAAACGCAATATATATATATATATATATATATATATATATATATATATATATATATATATATATTGCAGTGGGGGTGAAATTATGTTTAATGACCCGAACGTTAAAAAAGATGGCCATTGCCTTGCGATAAGATGGACTCCTCAGTTGGTTTTATGTGCGATATGAATTGAATTGTTTGTATTATGAAAAGTAATTCGGAACTAATTTTCAGTTTCAGTTTAGAGGATTCTGCTCTTTTGATTTATTTTAACAAAGTTAACAAAATCATTCCCATACGTTTTGTGACTTAATTATACTATAAATCCATTAATTGAGGTCGAAATAAAATTTTATTTGGTGCAATATATTTCATTTGCCAGCAACACTAAATAAGGGATCCATATGGACATGTATATGTGTGTGGGTATTATATGTATGCATAGTTTATATTTAGTTTAGAATCATAATTAAATTTTATTTTTGACAAAATTATTTTAATTAGACTATATATTTGTAGTGTCAAAATACGACGTATAGAAGTGTTTTTCTCAATAAGATGAGAGTATAATATATTAAATATTTGTATTATATTTTTAATGCAAAAATTCATGTATTTTTAAAGTTATATATATTTTTTAATAATTCATACATTTATATATTGTATGAGTGCAACACACATTTCTAACCAAATTTTTCATCACAACGTTTTACAACGTGTGTGCTACTAAATTTGTAGTTGTGGAATAATATATTAATATTTTAACTTTGCACGAAGATTCAACACATGCATATGTAAAGAGAAATTGACAGAAAAGACAATGTCAGTTCTTACGTAGAAATCCTGAAAGAGAAAAAAACCATGGTGTTTATCCCACTTGATCTGATTCAACTCCTTTGGTGCAAGTTACAATAGTTTGCTTGCCTTTGAATATCAGAAAGTAACATTACACAATTGAGATGTAAATTTCTCTAGCGAAGTGATGGAAAACACGGAGGAGGTGGCAGCAACCAGCCACCACAAAGAAAAGTCGACTGTAAAAGTCATGTTCCAGGAAATTTGATGCTAGTGCCTTTGGTAGCGTTAACTCGAAGACAGTGGTGCCGCCGACGACAGTGGTGGTGGAGGTCAACCAGCGGCGGTCTGACAGCGACAACCGGACACAGGTGTCCGGTGGTGGTGGAGTTGGACAACAAAGGTATGGTGGTGGTGGAGCTTTACGACGGCAAAAAACACTGGTGGTCCAACAATGGTAGCTCATCAGTGATGTAGCTTGATGGTGGTGGTTTGACAAAGGTGGAGTGGGACGACAAATGTCTCACGGCGGTGCGATGATGGTGGAGTTGTATCGAAGACAATGGTTCAACTATGGCGGAGCTCAATAATGATTTGATTGTGGTGGAGCTCAACAGGAGAAGTATTATTTTATGCTAATTTTTGTTAATTTATCAAAAGAAGTGAATATCAGGATTACTATATATTTCGCGATTAATGATTTCTCTTTGGTTATTTAACTATGATAAAAATAAAAGCTCAAAACATATTTCTCCTCTTTAATTAAAAATATGATATTTGAAAACTCTGAGCACCAAATCCCCTTGCAAATCCTTTGAATATCTTTATTGAGTGCATGAAAGCCAACAAACTTTATTACATATCTTGCATGAAATGACAAGGAGTCTCCCTACCTTTTTAATATGACATGATATTATGGTAGGTGACAAACCATCCTTTAAGCTGAGACGTAGCATTTGGCCATAAAAAGTCCCTTTTATTCACTTATCGTGGCATTTCTTTCCATTTTTTTTTTCCACTTAAAAAATACTATCATTAGACCAAATAATAAAAATAGTTTTGTTTCGTCAAGCCAAAGGTCGTTGAATAGTGCATCAAAGCGAGTCAGCAAATTCATTAGCCCAACTGTCCTGATGAGCTGAGGAGATGACAAAGACGAATATCTAAACACTAGAAATCGAGTATGACTTGTCAGTCCATCTACCACAATCAGCCTGCAATCAAGAAGCTTGGTCGATGTAACTCACCCATTGGTCAAAGGACCTTAATCTGCCTCATTGTTTAAGAGACCAGCTCAGTCGAAAAGATAATTCGCTCTGAATCAAAATTGCTCTGCGGATGAGTAGGCCAATAAAGATGTGACTTGACGAAACTTTATGAAAAATATATGACAAGAGAAAACACAATCAAGAAAAATATTAATTAAAATGTCAAAGCTATAATAACATAATAAAGATTAAATTAGAAATCCTTAGGATGCTTAATGATTACTATTTTGTATTATATGAGATAATCATTCATAAAAAGAGAAAGAAGTCATGTATTTGGGATCGTTTTCTCATTCCTTTCTTTCCAAAATAATAGTGATTTTTCTTCCTTCACAACTCTTTGGTTTAGGTGTGAGTCCACAAATACGTTGGGATCTAATAATACTCTTCAATAATATAAGGCTTTTGAACTTTATCCAATCGCCATAGATCACTTTTATCCCATTAATTATGTTTAAGAAATTAAGAAAGTATAGAATTAAAAAAAAATTGTTTTAGTGGGATGATAAGTGCCAAACTACCAACTTTCATTAGACATCAACTCTAATTTTCTATTGTTTTAATAAAGGGGGTTAATAAAGTGAAATTTACATACATACCACACGATTCCTTTTTTTTTTTTTAACATATTTAGCACCTAAAGTTTGATATTTACATTTATAATAATTTGGTGCCATAAAATAATACATGAAAAAGTATAATAAATTTTAAAAGTTAGTGGCAATGAAATTTTTGATGTGATACTAAAAATATGCGTGAAAATTATTTAAATATGAAAATTAAGAATTGAGTGGTATGTAAGTAAATACCCTTTAAAGAAGTGTGGTGCTCATCATAATGTCTTTAAAGTAGTAGAGATTTTGTTAAAAACAATCATAAAATAATTATTTCAAAGTAGAACAAGATCTATCCACAAATAGACAGTCAGCTTATCCACAACATATTAAGCGCATTAGCTTATAATTAAGTTGCAGCTTCCCCCAACTAACCCTAATAAGAAATTATCATTTGCAAAAAAATAAATAGATATATATACATCTAATTTATTATTATTTATACCTTTACATATATATATATATATATATATATATATATATATATATATATATATATATATATATATATATATATATATATATATATATATATATATANTATATATATATATATATATATATATATATATATATATATATATATATATATATATATATATATATATATATATATATATATATATAATTTTTTAGTAAAACTTTCAGCCGAACAATCGTATTTCTTCTTGGCTGTTTCGCCTCACAGAAAAACAGATTGCGATAAAATTCAAATAAGACCCAATTAAAAATAAAAAATTATTATATCAACCTTCTATTTAATCATCGAGCTTAAACGGTGGATTAAGAAAATACAATATATTAGCACGTGCTGTCTCAAGCCTAGTGTCAACAACAACTACCAAACAATCATTACATAAATTTTCTTTAGTCAATATCTGTCACAAATTTTTGGGTTACATTTAACTAAAGTTGACCTGGAAAATAGCTCAATTAAATTAAGATTACTTTTACAGTTTTTTTTTTAAATTTTAATTAAAATAATATCGACTATTTTTCTTTAAATTCAAATGTAAATTATTTAATATTTAATTTAAAAGCCTCCACATTTTCAAGTCATGGTGGAACATAGAAATTTCCACCCTCAACTTCAATTAGCCCTGACAATGACTCTTGATCCCTTTTTCCCTTCATTAGGTATACCTACCACTTGGAACTCTAATTTGAATTAAATTTTATTTTATTTTTTAAATCAATATTATATATTTATTCACGCAAATTTTTTTTCTTAAAACCTAATTAAATTCAAAAGTTGGATTTATTAAAATTGGATGAAATCTTTTTTTTTTTAATATATAATTGAATAACTGAAATTTATTATAATGAGTAGGGGCATTTACATACATATGACACAACTCAAATATATTTACATGCAACACCAAAATTTTGATTTTTATATTTTTAAGTTTCATTTTATATCACAACATAATACAATTATTATTTACTTTTGAAAAGTGAAATACATGTTTTCATACTAATATGCTTAGGTAAAATAATATAACAGTAAAATTCATACTTTAGATGCTAAATAGGTAGCTAAATAGGAATTTATGTGACATATATATGAACACCATGGAAAAAGTTATATGATGTGGCACAAGTTTTGATGTAATATTAAAATATCAAAGAATTTTAATATTAAAGTTAGAAGTTTTAAATAATTTAATGTGAGATGATCTTAATCCTATTTCTCAAAAAAAAAAATTATTATTTAGAAAATGCACCTTAATGAGGCAAAATTAATAATATACTAAGAATTGCTATAAGTGAATTCAAATTGAAGGATCAAATTTAAAAACTTAAAAAGTGCTTGAACTTGTTGCATTTTGTATGAAAATAAAGTGAAAATCTCAAGGGTTCTGAGTTTGAGTGCTCATATTACTCAAATAATAATAATAATAATAATAATAATAATAATAATAATAATAATAAACATAAATTATAATTAAAAACATTTCAAAAATATATGGTGGACAAATTAGATTTTGCATGCGTAGAAGAAAAAAAATATATTACACTTCAACAAGATAACTTTAATTATTTCAAAATTATTATATTTTTGTATTCAACAAGAGAGGGAGATGCCAAAAGTACATGATCAAGAGCGAACTATTCAATTAATTCAATGAAGTCTCTAAATTTTTTGAGTAATAGGAATACCCCTATAGTAATCTATAAATAAAATAAATTCCTATACATTTTGGGGACCATTTTTAGTGGGAAGAATTTTTGTACTTGAAAAATATCAGAGCTTAACTATTGTTTGGAACTCCAACGTTTATTTTGGGGACTTGCCTATCTAGACTTATCCTTCGACATTATTGGTTACCAAATCTTCTTCTCAGGTGGGAGGACAACTACATCAACCAACTTTCAACAAAATCAAACACTAGCGTCTATCATCGAAGATGAGTGGTCGTGATGAACAAAATCATTCTTTACTTACCATAGAAACACCAACTCGTCATATCTCAATATTCAAAGATCTATATCGCTCATATGTCATAGGGTATCGTTGATTGAATCTGACAACAATTATTATTTGTTCTTTCATGCCTGCCATCAAATAATAATGGCATTCATCATCCCACATCAACAATATTGTCACTGCACAATCACACTCATCTTATAATATTAGTGCTTGCAATTGGTATTGACTAACTTAAATATTCATCACCGTTCATTGTTACCTATCAACATCACCTTCTTGCACTCTTACTACTATTGCATTAGACAAACACTTCTCTTTTGACATCAAATACAAAAGAAATATCATGATTTTCAATTTAAATTTGTGCAATTAAGTCTCATTTTGAAGAAGTTTAGAGCTTCAAAGCAAAAATGATGAACCTCGTTCTCTTTATAGAATAAAAATTAAGACATCTTATAAACACCCAATAAAAGAATTATAAAAAGAAGTTGAGGATAGAGAAGAGAGATTCTTGTTAATTTGTTAATGTGTCATGTACACCATTACCAATAGTCAGTGGCTCTGGCCTATATGTGGAAGATCAAGATTATTTGATTTTTTTTTTAGCTAAAATAGGCTTCTTGAGAAAATTAGGACAATATCATAAACAACTTTCAACATAATAGGGTCAATTTTATTACTCATGGGCCTCAATAGGGTCTATAAAGATGACATCAAGTGAAATTCTTAACAATTTTTATCTTAACTAATGTTTAATGTATGTTAAAGACAAAATTAGTTAAAAACTCTAAGAGGAGACCAATATTGACATTTAAAGATTTATCACATTTTAAACTTTCCTTAGAGTTGTAATCCCACAAGCCAATTTTTTGAAACCCTAGATATTTTTGGATTTATACACTTTAATGTTTGAAAATAGGACAAATCAAGATGAACCCAATGATTTAAAGAACTACTGGAGCAAAGTTGATTTGAGCTTAAATACAATACTCAAATGCATAGTTGAATCTCTAAAGGCTATTTTTTACTATTTAAATGTACAACAAAATTTTTAAACTTGTTGTACAAAAGAGAAGCTCATTAAAATAATTTTATTTTGAGTCTTAACCACTTAATTTTAAGTTCATTATGGCGATGAGATGTCCAAACGTATGTAAAATTATCAAGGAGGATCTATTTTAAATTTTTGATGAGGTGCCTTACTTTCTTATTAAAAATGATTAGAACTTTCCTAAATAAATCAATCAATAAGCTATTTCTTATACATTTGAGCTAGAATTTTAATGGAAAGCACTCACCACAATTGTCGCATATAACTCTTATGGTTCAAACTAGGGCTGTCAAAACGGCTTGTTGTTCGCGAACAGCTCGTGTTCGGTTCATTAAGAAGCTCGTGTTCGGCTCGTTCGTTAAGTTAACGAGCTGAACGCGATCCAATCGGCTCGTTTTGGCTCGAAATACTACCAATCAATTATATATATATATATATATATACATATACCTATATATATATATACATATACATATAGGTACATGTACATATACATATATGTACATGTACATATATATATATATATATATTTGATGAGTCATATTTTTAAAAAAACTAATTGACTACAATGCTACAAAGATTTATAATCAATTAAAAGTATTAATGAAGAAAATAGAATAAAAATTGTTTAATCAGATTCAAATTATGTTTTAAATTTTGCTGCAATCCTTAACATCTTATGACTACGTGATTAGAGTTGTCAAAATGACTCTTTGATTGTGAACGGCTCGTGTTCGGCTCGCTAAGCAAATGAGCCGAACACGAACACACTTTTTGAGCTTGAGATATTAACGAGTCGAACACGAGTTAAGCGTGGGCTCTCTCGTGTTCGGCTCGTTTACACCTCTAGTTCAAACCTTATAGTCCCCGCTCCACTGACAGGGGTAGAGATGGCAAATCATTATAATCTTTAAATTATATAGTGATATTATCAATTAATTGGGTAAGATTTATATATTTTCCCCCTTCTTATAGGTTTTTGAAGTTATAAATTGCATTTTCTATGTTAAGGTTTATTTATTTCTGTTTGCAAGATATGATGTAAAGATAAAATAATAAACTTTCACTGTATTATTGTGAATATCATATCACACCTGGATGTTAATAAACAGTATTTTGATATTAGGCATGGTTAGTTAGAAAGGAGCAAACAAATTGAGAAAAAAACATACCAACCTTTCAGAGCATTAAAGCTTCTAAAATTTCGGCTTAGACTATATTGAAAAAAATAAAAACTTTATACCAAAGGGTGTAATGGAGAAAAATATGGGCGAGCATGGTGTTTGTTCATCTTTTGTTCATTCAAGTGTTTTTTCGTCTTGTAATAAGCTTGTCTTCAAAATGTCTCGTGAACAAACTTTTTCGTTTTGGCTCAATTCAAGTTCGTTGGTCTTTTTCAGCTCCTGCTCAACTCAAAATTAACTCGACTATCTTAAATACAACATAAAAATTAAAATTAAAATATTATAATAATTGCTTTTATTTAACTATTTTATTAAATCAAGCCAAAACAAGCTGAATATAATTGAACAAAAATATATTCATGTTAGGTTTGTTTATAGATCGATCTCAAAAAAATTGATCGTATTTGACTCATTTGCTTAACCAATTGAACACGTGCTATTTTTAGCACGCTCTAAACTGCCCCGGTCATACAATGGGATTAAGCTTCCGGTTCCACACATTGTCTCTTTCTCCTCACTGTATAAAAAAAAATATGTCAAAATCCTTTTTTTTGGTGTATTTTGTCATTTTTTTAATCTTAGAGACTATTAATGCTTACAAGCTGTGGCTACAGAATAACGCAACAAAAGAAAATGATATCATTACTTATGAAGATAAGGACGATATAGTAATTTTTCTGATTGTTAATCATTTCCTTTGATATAAATATACTTATATATCAGCGAAGGATATGTCAGCAGTGATGATGGGATGGCTCAGGTTCTCCTTAATCTTCTTGCTTTGGCATTTGTTGCAGTCATTTTGGGTCTTCAATTGCATCATTAAGGTTGTGAGCCTTGTGGCTTGTAAAGAGTATTAAGGCTATGCGAGATGACGCCACAATTAATTATTATATTTAGCAACTAGTAAAGAATTGTCCTTTTCTGCCCATATTATGATAAATTTGTAAAAAGCAAGATTAATGTTATTTTAAATGTAACTTACGATTTCAAAAATATCTATCAGATATGAGATGGCGTCGATCGAGACATATTCTTGAAATTACTTGCAAAGGGCTAGATATCTTATAAATTATTCCTCATGGAAGTCGCTATATGAATTTTCTTATATATTAAATGACTTTATGTAATAATTATATTCATTAGCTTGTAAATAGGGGGAATGTGTAAATGGGAAAATTTAGTAGGCTTTGAAGGCAAACTTGAATTCTTCCAGGGATATAATACTACTTATCCTACCCAGCAGCACAATAGATTGTGTTTTTGTGTTTGTGCGGGAATTTTTTTTTTTGTCAAATTAATTTTATATTTATGCATGTTTGATCATTATGAAACTATAATAATTATTTTATTATGTTTTTTCAAATGTTTTTGTCCATAAACAATCATATAACAATGCTTGCAATTATCTGATCATACATATGTCATCATTATGATTAGGTCAACAAATTATGAAATGATTTGATAAATATATTGTTTAGAGTTCCATGATCTATGTCGTTCTGAACTAATGTAATTACTTAATATTCTATAAGGTGTTTTGGATACTGAACATAATCGTATATGTGGTGTATGATGTAGCTTATAATTCACGTTACTTTTAAAATTACATTCATAATCATAGTAGAGTGATTGAATGTGCATATAATAATTACATGTTCATATATTGAAAAATATTAGTGATTTGGATAAATAAAGCATTCTATATGTTTTCATATCAAAGGGGTCTTTTCATGCTTTATGTGTGAATTAATTTTTAGCTCATTAAGATCATAGTAAATGAATTCTTATGACCAATTTTATCATTCTAATTTCTTAAACACAACTAAAACATGACAATGTTAGAAGCCTTAATCATAATCTTTTACGATATTTTATTACATGTCTAAACATGTAATCATAATTTAATATCTTTGAAATATAAACTTCTATATCTTTTAAGGGATTCAGCTTTGGTCATTAATTCTATAAATGAATTTATTTTAAACTAATCTTATATTCACTTGCCTATTATATATCATTATCCTATGTTTGTTATTATATATATGATATAATGGAAATGTTTTGCTGGACAAAAGTAATTGACATTTAACTAATGGAATGATCAAATATATATTATCTTCTTTATCATGAATTGAATTTTCTAGTAAGTTTTATGAAAATGTTATCTTTATTCTTATCTTATTATACATGTTTGGTTTCAAGAAAAAGGAAAAAGGCTTTAAAATACAATCAACCCAAAATTCAAGTATCTTTACGTTACAACATATTGATTTATATCAATGGACATCACATTTATATTTATATTATATGTGATATAAATATGGATTTATTGTTGTCATACTCTATCTTAGGTGATGTTGAAATTATAGAATTATTTTTTTTATGATGATGTTGATAGTGATTTTGACGACTAATGTTTCTTTTATATTTTGCATATATAATGAAAATATCATAAGTTAACAAAGCGATTTTGTATCACATAATTCTTTGATATTATAGATAAATGAAATATGTACATGAGATATTTTGCTATTTGTATCTATTCTAACTATATTTTTTTATTACAAAATTTTTATTCTACTAAATAAAATTATATAAACTCAGTGTGTCCGTGTTATCTATAGTTTAGGGGTTCTTATGAGGGATTGCTAAGTTGTTTGGAGAATTTTTAACACAAATAAATTAATGGAAGTTCTCCTTCTATTGTTTCACATTGATTTAATATGAACATTGTTGGGAAAGATTTAAATTAGGTATGGGCATGAAATTTTTTTTTCTTTAGGTCTCTCAAACGTCTTTAGTACCATCCTTTGAGGATCCTTAACTGTCAATTCTCTCAAATAATATAATTTGACATGAGTCCCAAGTAGGCACACTCTTCATAACCTGTTCAGTTTGAAAAAAAAATATATTTCTCTTCTTTCTAAGTAATTTCTATATGGACTTATAAGTTTTCAAAAAAAATTTACTCGAAATTAGGATAGGAGAGTAGGGAAATGAATGGGGCCACTCTTACAAGGATGTCGTTATGCACTAAGTAAAGAGAGTTGATAAATTTCAATTAATGGGGGATGAAGAGCATATGTGGATTAATTAGAATAGAATTTATGATAATCACACTAATTAACAAAGAAGAGAATTGTTTGGCTTCAAAACATCATTCTTTTCTTAATTAGAATAGTTATAAGAAATTCAAACCATACATTAAACTTAAATTTTGCCCCTCCTTATATTAGGAGGAGGTGAAAGTTATAAGTAAAGGGTAATTACATGTTAATGAGAGACTCCATTAAAGAATCAAAACCATTATTAATTAAAATTCCAAGAGTCATTTCTATTCACAATAAACATGTATAAATGTTAAGTACTCTTCATAAAGTATGAAAATTAATTTTTAAAAAGTGAAAATAAATTTCTACTTGTTTTTAATGAGAAACTAGTTAATTATTTTCTTAGCGAGTTTTAAAAATTTGTATATTTTGAAATTAATATTAATTATCGATTAAGTCTTATTAAATGATAAATCTAATAATAAACGTCATCAATTTTTAAAATCCTGATTTCTAACTTCAAATAATCAATTTTTAAAAAGATTTTTCCTTCTCTGCCTTTTCTTTCTGTCAGTCGGATTTATTACTTTTTGAATTAAATGCGTGCCGGGTACGACTAATGGTAGCCACATCTAGAGCTGTCAAAACGGCTCGTTGTTCTTGAAGAGCTCGTGTTCGGCTCGTTAAGAAGCTTATGTTTGGCTCGTTAATTCTGTTCGATAAGTTAATGAGTCGAACACGAACTAAGATGAGTTCGTTCGTGTTCGACTCGTTTTTGCTCGAAATACTACTCATCAAATATATATATATATATATATAACAAAGATTTATAATCAATTAAAATAGTGATTAAAAAAATAGAGTAAAAATTATTTAATTAGATTCAAATGATGTATTAATATAAATAATAATTTTTAAATTTTGCTCAAACCCTTATTGTCTTATGACTACATGATTAAGATTGTTAAAAGGACTCTTTGTTCGTGAACAACTCGTGTTCGGCTCGTTAAGCAAAAGAGCCGAACACGAACACATTTTTTGAGCTCAAAATATAAACGAGCCGAACACGAGCTTAGCATGGCTCACTCGTGTTCGGCTCGTGTACACCCCTAGCCATATCAAAGTTTAGGAGTTAAATATATAATTATGTAAAAATTTTGTTTAATTTTAAATTCTTTTTTTTTTTTTGTCAAAATTATTTTTAGGAAAATTTTAATGGCGGCCACGTCGAAAGCACTCGAAATATTTTCAACTGAAGCTTTTTGACTCGCAAAAGCGTTGAACGATAACAAAATAAAAAACAAATGTGAAAATAGTTCTATGATTAGCTATAAATAATTTCGAAAGTCTCTATCAATTTGAGCAGATATTTTATTAGGTAATGGTCATCTCGTTATGATTCAATTATGTGCTTATCTAACTACATTCATTTTCTTTACGTTTCATGTACGTACTTTATTATTATGATATTTTTTGGAAAATTTACAAATATATATCACCATTGGGTTACCATTACATATGAATCTCCATTGGATTAATTTGGTAGCATGGATCTGAAAAGAGATTTGACTTGGTTGTACTCCTATGGATCAATTGGAGGAATAAAATGGCTTTAACCAAGAGCCATTTTGTTTTAGCACGTATCTTGAAATTATTAAGATAACATGCCCATCTAGTTCACACCGCATCAAATGTATTGAGGTATTTTTCTTTTCCCATATCTTTAAATACCATTTAGAAAAGGGATGGCCCACATAAAGAAGAACAAATGTCATGTCATTAGAAGATTAAGGATTTGATTGACCAAATTGAGACCCTTTAGGTCAGGACCTAAAGCTGGCCGAACGAATGTCGTCTGAGCCAAAGAACAAAATCTATTGAGTTGAGAGAATGTATCAGCCCAACTCTCACCCAACATCGCTAGCCGCTTCTTAAGAGTCTTTAAAGGGCCGAAGATTCTAATCACGACACAGTCTACGAACACTCAAATGGACATTCTAGCAAGGGGTGAGTTATCCGTCAAATTAAGATGATTCATCATTTTCCCAAAAGCTCAGTCTCTCATCATGGCGACAGGAACTCCTTATATATGGGTCAACAGTCGACAAATGTACCGAAGCAGACGACCAATTTACTCAAGTCGACCAAGCAAAGTCTGGGAGACCAACGATCAGTCACAACAATCGACAACCCCAACTCAATATAGTGGGCCAAATGAGCCTTTCAAACCCAAGGATCACCAATCGAGTGATAGGGTGGTCATAGACTCATTTATGTTAATACCAAAAATATCCACCCCCACCCCCTTTCATAAATATGAGACTCTTTTTAATAACAATTCCTCCATTTTTTTTGCTCATCACTGTGCTCTCTCTCTCTCTCTCACACACACACACACACATCTTTCCTATGCTTTATTCCTTGGGTGTGATTTACATGATTAATCTATATTCAGTATGTGTGTGTGTAAAAGCCCAAGAAATGAGCTTGCTCTTTAGATAATTAATATATTTCAAGATTCTAGTTGAACTCAAATTATTTATTGCTTGCAACTCAAAAGAAAAGAAAAAAAAAATTTTCTCTTTTGCTCAACAAAATCACATATCAAATGTTAACATGTACCACACAAGCCTACGGAAAAAGTGCTTAGCTTTCAAAATTCATTTAAGCCCATTATTTTTTAGAGCATATATTCTTTTTTTCTTACTTGATCATGCATTAGTCTTGCTTCTAATTCCGTTAATATAATTTGGGTGGCATAAATGTAAAAAGAAAAGTTTAGGTGTTAGATATGTAAATGCGTCAGAATTGGGGGTTAATTTTTTATGGTTATATGAGTTTGTTCTTAGCTTTGTAAATGATATAGGAATATTTCTTAAGACTTCAACAAAAAATAGGCGTGGGATTGATCTTGATGACTCTTTCTGTGTGTCTTGAAGAGTATATTTTTAAACCTTAAGATTGGGAATAAGAGGTTTAAAATGCAACACATTAATCAAAGTTGAATCAACTGCACATAATAAATCTTCAAATTATCTTAGCATGCTAAATCTTTTTACCAATCCAATTACATTACTCTCATTTAGGATCCGTAATTAATTCTTAAATATTTTGAATATGATATAAAATGAAAAATTAATGACTTGATATTTCCTTGTCATATCGCGCCATGTACTCCATGCTTTTCTTAACAATAAAAATGCACCAAGCATTAGTTAGTGCATGACAGCCGCTGATGTGCAAATATTACTTCTTCGATGACATTTGTAAAATCTCGGGCAAGAGAGAGTTGAAAACACTGGACCCGAAACAAACAAAAATAAAATCCAAAATAAAAATAGCTTTTTATTTGCTCACTGAAATTGATATTTGTCGCCTTTCTCTGCTGCTTTGTATAACATATGTGGGGTTGAGATTCCGAGGCCCCAAATCCAACCACACAAGTATTAAATTAAACAACGAAATTGTACTCTTCATTTTAGTTAAACTAATTGCTGCCTGGTCGCTCCCGTGATTAGGAACCTACTTCTATTATTTAATGCCTCAACTAGAATAACAATCTTTTTTAAATAATGCTAATAGTAATAATAATAATAATAATAATAATAATAATAATAATATTATTATTATTATTATCGTTTTAAATAATTAAAGCATAGTCATAACATAAATGGTGAAAATATTGTAATGCCCTAAAGATGTGAATGACAAGCATTGAATAGTTTCATAATTAAGGTTGTTTGTTGGGCTATGAAATAATTTCAAATAACAGAATGAGTATTACATGATGGATCACCATTAAATTTCTTGTTTTCAAGAAGTTTGCTTCTAAAGTTTTGAATTTTTTGGATCTTGGATTGTATGAGAGGTTGATAGTTCGGAGGAAGATTTGGAAAGAAGGTGATTGATGTGTCATTAGAACTCAAGTTCTTGATTTTTCTTCTCAATGTTTGGAGAAGGAGAGAAGGTTTTGGAGAAAGGGTTTTTGATTTCAGGGAGAGAGAGTTAGAATCTTATTTATCACTCCCAATTGTACTCAACTTTTCCCCCTAGTTAAAGGGAAATAAAAATATATACTATAATGTATGCACCAAAAATTGTTGGCGCTAATCATAAAGAGATCTTACAGTCATGAATGACGGCTAAATAGTCAGAACATCGGACTAAAGCGCCGGTTTGAAATGACCATTCGACAGTTAACCTCTCAGTTAAAGTTAATCGACACATGATGTTGATGGATCCCATTGGCAAGCCACTCTTATGGACCTAGGAGCATCTCGTTAAGACGGGACGACCGACCATCTTTGCTTCGGCAGGAACCACCATTCGGTCGGTTACATCGATCGACCGAGCTTAAACACGTCGACCAACTTATAGCCATCATATTCAAATTCAAATCTGAAAGTAAATGGTGCAAATCTAGTATCAAATCAACACATCAGTTGGGTTAAGGACGGTTTCCATAACAGTTCATTCCTTTTTGTAATTGTATGAATATGCTCCTATAAATATGGGCAAAAAGATGAATAAAGGAACACGGTCTGAACAGACCATTTGACGACCGACTATTTGACGGTGGCAGTGATGACAATAAATTTGTGATTGTGGCTTGCCGACAACTACAACTAGGTGACAATGACTTGGCAAAGATGGTAGTGGTCCAACAATGACGTCAACAGTGACGCCATCCGTAGGTGGTGGTCTGATGACAATGGCAGTATTTCAACAATAATGGTTGCAACCAAATAAAGGTGATCCAATGACGGTGGTGATTATTCGATGACAATGGTTGTCTGACCGTGGTGGAGCTCTAGAATTCTCAAGAGGATGGAGTTTCCTAGGCCCCTTGTGAGAAGAGTGATGTTTTGTTTCAAGATTTTGGGAGTGATGTTATTCATAAATATTGCTTAAATTCAAACCACTTTATCAAACAATCCATAGTGAATATTTCAATCATGAAATGATATTTTATGAATATTTGAGTGTCTCAATAAAGCTAAAATTAAGCAATCTTGGGCTCATTAGTGCATGTTCTGGTTCACCTAGACCCATAATAGATCACTTTTGATGTCATTTGATTCATCTCACCAAGACATTTCATTTGATAATAAATTTGAGCGAATACAATTCTTAATTTGATTTTTAAATCTTATAGTCCCAAGGTACATCACCATTGATGCATAATCAAGAGAATTTTTTTGGGATATACCAATCATAAATAAACCAAACAACAATCTAATCAAAATGCATTCATTTTACAAAAGAGCCCAAATATTTGCAATCAATTAATTAACAAATATAAACGAGTTCTTATCAAATCAATCCAAATGTAGCCTAACAAACTCTGATTCATTTTATTTAACTCTAATTGATCGAATCCAATTTTCTAATTGGAACAATTCATGCTCGCTCCAACTTCTCGAAACAAAGTAGATAACAAAAATCAGACGAAACAAGCGAAGCACACTCATCTTTTTTAATATCTGCTATTCCCTGTTTTGAACTTTACATAATTCAATTATTATTTATGCTAATTATTCTACTAATCAATTTAACATTCACCACCAAACTATTATAAGCAGATTCAAACTAAAAATAGTCGAACCTCAAATAATTAAAAATAATGTGATATTATTTTAAATTGTATCGCCAGCGATCTAAATAAAGAAAAAAGATTAAGAAAATGAAACGGGAAGGTCGTGCGAAAGTGCTAATGCTAATTGCTACCATATTTATAAAATAATTAAACAATTGGGACTTAAATATAATATTCATGTTGCGGGGGTCATATCGCAAAATGAGAGCATTCCAAATCTTCTATTATTTGAAAGATACACATGAGTTGTCTAATTAATTGTAAACTTATTAGCGGTTGAGAAGAATGCGTTTAATATGTGGATTTCATGCCATTAAAGTATTTACTTTCTTTATTCAGCCTGAACCTGAGATTTATGGGATTATTTAATTTTTTTTTTCTAATTTCGACTTTCATATAAATATTTCATCTCATAAATGGCATTTTGCACTTTTTCTTAATTGAAAACTTATTAATTAATTTATGAGGAATCTTTAATTAACATTGTCAAAATTTGAACATTCCTCGTATTAATAGCTTGTTATTGCCAAATCAACCCTTCTTTCATCGGAATTTGTTAACTTGTTCCTAATATCGACAAATTTATCTCATTAATAAATGTTTTTACTATATATATATATATATATATATATATATATATATATACAAAAGAAAAATATTATAATTTCAAAGCTCATAGTCAAGTCACTAAACAAAATAAATTACTACTTTCTGCTATCCAGATACAAGGAAAATTACGTGGATTAGACCATGTCATTGTGCACATGACGTGGTCAAACTCATGCATTCGTCCGCACATAATATTTTCCCTTAAAACAAAACCCAAAAACTGTCCACATAGAACAGAAGAAGATCTGTACTTTGCAATGACCATAAAAATTTCACGATTAAATGATCAAGTTAAACTTACAACAAACTACAAAAATAATCACCATGTCTAATTATATTAAAAGCCATAAGAAATTTTACACCCTATATTATTTGAACACGTGAGTAGCAAATTTAAAAAAAAAAAAACTTCACACCTAACAAAATTCACTTTTCCCTGTAGTCAAGAACGGTGAAGAATTCCCACGAGGATAATGGCCAGCATCCATTGCATCGCAAATAATTTCAGAAATGAGCTAAATTCAACGAACGCCACTTGCTATTTAGCTTTAATTTTTAATTATTCAACATATTACAAAAAACCAGATAATTCGTAGCAAGTGTCGCAATCAACTTTGCAAAAATATAG
>NEWO01000005.1:2719630-2773991 GCA_003013225.1 Phalaenopsis aphrodite
ATATATATATATATATATATATATATATATATATATATATATATATATATATATATATATATATATATATATATATATATATATATAGATAAATGGAGATAGGGAAAGCTGCTCATATAGGCCCACAAATCATGCAAGTATTGGAAGGTATGTGAAGCAAGGCCACAAGGAACCAATCAAACTTAGAATCTCGCATGTGGGGACTTTGTTAAGTAGCAAATACACAAATCTTCGCCTCCAATTGTCTCTTAAAACGCAAAAAATCCCTCTTTTCCTCTTCTCCTCACCTTTTTGACCATTCTTTTTATCTAAAAGTTTTTATTCTTTTGCCAAATGGAACCCAAAATTGAAGATTTGTGCAAAATAGAATATATCTAACAATTGAAGATTCTAAATCAGGTTGCAAAATAAAAATAAATGATTTTATATCACATAAGATTTGTTTTATTGGCTTATTTGATTTTATCACATAATTTTATGTATTTTTATATCTAAAATTTAAATTTTGATTTTTCTTTGCATTACACTGAAATTTTTAATCATCTATAAAATATTATTGAAATTAACTTTCTTAGGGGTAAAATACATATTTTCTTGCATATATTTTGATGGACCGTGAAACTAAAGTGTTATATAAATAAATATCAAGGGTTAGGTATTAGATATGCAAATACAATGTAAATTCTTCAAATTATAATAAAAGGCATTCTCCATTCTAAGAAAGTCATAATGAGTAGATGATTCATTGATTAGAGACATAAAGAGTTTTATATGGTATCAAACATAAAATTATTTAAAAAATAATTAATTAAATAACTTACTAAATTAGCCATAAAACCAAATAAGTCAATAAAACAAATTGTTTGTTTCAATTTTGTAATTTTTTTAATTTAATTTTAAAATAAAAGTTATTGCAGTTAATATGATTTACTTATTGTGGATGAGATCATGGCTCGATGGTTGGTCATTTCTCCTCCACACCAAATAGTCCAATTCTTGAAGCTCGCCAACAAAAGAAAAAAAAAAGCTTTTTAAATCAAACTAATTAGAATCAAACTAATTTTTTAATCTTTTTATTCGTAAGAACTAATGAAATGCAACAAAATATGAAAAAAAATATAACTTAGAATATTCTTATTGAACTATAATTTCAGATTAATATAATACAAAATGTATATAATGGCAGTCCTGTTTTGTTGGTTATTAAAACAAATAAATATTTACATGCATGCCACTTAATTTCTATATATTTACATATATGTCACATAAACTTCAATTCTTACTTATGTATAAAAATGTGTATTTAACTTTTTAAAAGATAAATAGTGATTTTTTTTTTTTTATGGAATATGAAAGATTTTGGTGATATAGATATCTAAACTATATGTTTTAGATATGTAAATACTTAGAAAATGACCCTTTTTTATGAAGAGTTATAAATGTACCACTCAATTCTTATGTATTTGCACATCTAACCCCCTAAATTTTAATTTTTATATACATGCTACAATCCCTATGCATGAAAAGATGCATCACTTTTATGAAGTTAAAAATGATTATATTTTTGATGCCATATAAAGGATTTATGCGGTATAATGTGCAAAATAAAAGTTTAGGGTTTATTTACAATACATAAGAATTATGTTGTATTAAATTTTAAAGTTAAATTTTTTTTCACGTCTGCCTATTAACTTTATTAAAATTTCCAAATATTTTTCTGGGGAGTTTAAGACGATCGTCGGGCGATAACTTAAAATATTGTATGGATAGGCTTGTTAAAGTGAAAAAGCCGAAACATTTTGAATATTTAAAATTTTCAAATAAAAGATTAAATCCGGCTTATTTATAAATTTAGTATTTATAAAAAATTAAGAACAATTAAAGTTCATATATTTCTATAATTTATTGAGAATTTAATCTAGAAAAATGCGGGTTGAAAAATTATTATCTATTTAATGTTTAGATAAACTTATGACTTATAAAAGTAAGTATTGGATAAATTTATAGATACAGAAAAATTTTGAAGTAATAAGGAAATCTTCTTTTTTAGCAAAAAAAAATTTCTGTGCGGAACTCCTGACGAAGCTCTACGTGCGGCGCAGGATATTCCTGAGTTATTTTCAGATTATTTTTGAGTTATTTTCAATAATCCCGAAATGATCCAGAAATAACCCAGAAATAAAGACCGCGAGTTATTTCTGAGTTATTTCGGGATTATTGAAAATAACCCAGAAATAACTTGAAAATAACTCAGAAATAACATAAGTCGTCCGGACAGAAAATGTGCTCTTTTTTTTAGAGAATAATAATGTAATGTGAAAAAGCTTAAAACACTTTAATTCAAAGATAATTGGAACAATATGTTTTCATACTTTTAATAATATAACATTTTATAAAATAAATGATTTTTTTAATTAATTAATTTAGGACATATTATATTACTTTGATGGAGAAATTTTAAATATTTAAAAAATAGATAAGTTTATGAGCCGTTCACCATCACAACTAAGCTTTAAGATGGGTGCATATTTATTAATGGATGGCCCAAAAGGTATTCTTGGTCGCAGCGTCCTTAAGCAATTATATATATTTTCATTGAGAACCGAAGGCCAATTGTAATGTATAAGAATATAAAAAGGCTAAATTTGCAAAACAAAATGTATTGGATTATTATTGGCTTCATCAGTTTCTTCTTTCTTCCGTGTTGGAGGAGGATGATCAGAGGGGGGGAGAAGGGGGTGATGCTTCGCTTCTTGTAATGTGAAAAATTACAGGAAGACGAAACGAAGAGCTAACGCCGCCATGGATCCTCCTTTCTTCGGTGGGTTTCCTCTTCTTTCGTCTTCATCTCGTGATTTCCGCCGCTGAGTTTTTAGCCATTACTCCATTATTATTAATATTTTTTTTTTTGCGCGGGATGGTCTGGATCTGCTAGAGCCATCAAATTTTGAGTGGAAATCATTCCGGTTGAGGTCAATATTGGATATGTTGAGGGCTTTTGAGGGTTTGGTTCCTCATTCAGGCAAATTTCTGCTATGGCTTTTGGTGGGGTTTTTAGGCATTGCAGGGGACGATAGTTGTGCTAGGGTACGCTTAGGCTTTGGAATTTCTTCTACTAGTACGCTTTCTAACTCTTCTCCTCCATGAAAGGACAAAGCATCTTTTCAATGGAAAGTAGATGGTTTGTGCTTGATTCTACCTTCCGCTTCTATGTTTTGGAACGTTGAATCCTTATCTCATGTTTAATATCCGCTGATTTGCTGGTAAAGCTGAGCCGAGTTGTCGTGCTCCACGTTATTGGTTGCCCAGAGAAGTCTAGTTTCGTGTGTATTCTTCTTCCTGTTCTGAATATCTTACTTCGTAGAATTTCAAGGCAGTTTTTCCTTCTTTTTTTCTTGTGGCGAAGTGTTCCACAGATCTTTTGTAGAATGAGGTTCATGTAGAACGGAGTCACAATTTGTATTGGTTTATGAAGATTTTTTTTATAGGCACCTCCACCATGCATGTTAAGCATGCGCTTAAAATCCAGACATTATTTTGAGTTGGCAAAATATGGTTTCAATTGCTATGTAATTAATTTGGCGTGCAAAGTGTTTTTTTATTCAATATTAAAGTTATAATATTTTCATGCAAAAAAAAAGGGAAGAGTTTTGATGTTGAAGTTGGTACAAGTTGAGCGAAGCATCTTGCTAATCAAATACAGTTGCAAACTGAGGGCTTCATGTCGTGAAAAGTTTGAATATCACGAACCCACTATTAATTATTTATATCTTCTTTATTGTTACTTTTTTGGACGGCATTTCAATCCATCGAATTCTTACGATGTATTATTCGCTATGCTGCTTGTTTTTATTATATTGGGTTTGTATTCTGCAACAGGATATGTGCTTGACCCATCAAAATGCCAGAAGTTAAGCATCAGGGAAAAGAGAGAGATTGTTTGGCAACTGGCCAAATGGCCTGAGAGCGCACCTGAAAAGCTCCAGACATGGAGCCGCAGGGATCTCCTACAGATTCTTTGCGTGGAGATGGGGAAGGAGAGGAAGTACACTGGCTTAACGAAGCACAAACTAATAGAGAATCTCTTCAAAATCGTATCTGAGAAGAAGTCGGGTAAGTATGTAGATGACACAGATTCAACTGGGCATCCTTCCAGGCTTGATCCTCCAATCCCAGTTAAAAGACAGAGGAAAAATGATCACCCTTCACGTTTGCCAGTTGAAGCAAATGTTCTCTCACTTAGTGATGAAAGTGAAGCTTCAAAGAGCACCCGTTTGTGCCTAAATGTAGCTTGCAGGGCGCCTTTAAGTCTGGAGGATTTGTTTTGTAAAAGATGTTCTTGTTGCATCTGTCATAATTATGATGATAATAAGGACCCGAGCCTATGGCTGTTTTGCAGCTCAGAAGATTTGAGTCATGGTGATTTATGTGGTTTATCTTGCCATCTAGACTGTGCCCTGAAGGATGAAAGAACTGGCATGGCAAATAGCGGGCAGCGTTCAATGCTTGATGGGAGCTACTGTTGCGTTCAATGTAGAAGAGTGAACAGCTTGCTGGGGTAATATGTTTTCTCTGCTTTTTTCTACAATGCTAAAGTTGTGTACCATTTTCTTAATGTTCTTTCATGCATGCATGCATAAATATATTAGATTTCTAAATAAGTATTGTAAGATTTCTAAATAAGTATTGTAAGTATGGATAAGGTGTCTGCGTACATTTGGTGTTCTTGTTCTTCCTTTTGATGTTTGTAATCTAAAGCTTATGCCGAGGAATGTTTTGTTGTTTTGACAGTGCATAGGATAGTCATTTTATTGTAGCCAAAAAAATATTAGCATGAATACTACCAAGAAATTTCTACGTCATTAACACAATATCTCGTTGTTTCTTGAATGGATCTCTTGCCATATGTGTTTACTCAGGATTATGCTTATATTTTGAACCTTTTTGTATTAGAGATGTTATTTTTTAGATTTATTTTAAGTTCCTTGCATATTAAATTGTGAAAACCATCTTTGTAGGTTCAAAGTCTGGATGAAAAAAGTTAAGGGTTGATGTTTGGTCGGCAACTTACCTTAAAACTAGTATTAAAATTAATGAAACGATTTCAAATGTGAATTTTTTGTTAAGAAATTTAGCTTGGTGGTTTCTATGCTTACATTTGATCCTTACAAAAAAAAGGAGAAAAGTGATATAACTAGTTCGTATGAAGCTCTTATGGAATTCAGGGTTTGGTAGGATTCATGCACAAAATCTTTCCCTTTCATCAAACCCAGTATCTTGATGTCACATTAGAGGTAACTTTGCTATTGGATAGTTCTTCATGTTTTCGAATAAAAGTAAAAGTCTCCATCTTTGGCATTAACAACTCAGATGGATATCTATCACCATATGAAAGTATATAAAGGTATAGAATACTAATCTTCATGCATTATCCATTATGAATGCAACGCTTGATCAACTGTTGTTTGGCTTGAATAGCTTATCTCCTAAATGTCCCAGACACTGAGTAGCAGTATATATCTCATTTTTCTGGTTAGTTGATTATGGCAAATTTTTCAGTTTCTTCAATTAAAAGTATGAATGCTAATCTCCAATGCATTATCCATTATGAATTCAACGTTTTATCCACTGCTGTTTGGCGTGAATGGCTTTTCTCCTAAATGTCCCAAAAACTGAAGTAGCAGTATATATATCATTCTTCTATTTAGTTGATTATGGCAAATTATGCAATTTCTTAAAGAAAAAGTTAGAAACTTTCTGAAAACTGGATTGTATTGAGCATCTCTTTTCTACTAATAACGATAAATTTGACTTCTGAGGCACTGTAGGCTTTTTTTTTGTTTCTGTTATTTTTAGCTGTTTTTAGTATATTGTGTCTAATTTGTTTCGAGTTAAATAATATTTATGTATAATGTTTAAGGAGCTTCATATATATCTTGGCTTTTATCTGAAACTTCACCAACTTATTTGATTCTTGTTAGGTTCATCATTGATAGGTCGCTAATTGTTTCTTGGCCTGCCACAAATTGTACACTTGTAATTATGTTTGTTGCTTTGCAATCAACCATGCATTAAAACCTTGCATTATTCATGCAATGAGAAGAGGTTGCATTTGATGTTTTGATAGTTTTAGGCTTAACTAAAATAATTACAGAAGCAAAGCCATCACATGCAGGAGATTCCAGGCTTCCAGCTCAATGCTTATACAGCAATTATTTGTAGATGTCTGTTTATATTTGTTACACATTTCCTTATCCATCATGAATTCTAGTGGTTTCCATTAGCAAATATAATTTTTCGGGATTTTCTTCCGCTTTGTTCGAAAAATTGGTTTGTTTGTTAATTCCATCCTTCAATATTTTTTCGAGTATCCTTGATGTTCCATAAAAGTGTTGGCAGCAAATTGTACTGTTAGAAATAATGAATTTTTTAGTTATCTTGTTTTGTTTGGTTGGGTGTGATTTGAATATGAATCTTAATTTTATTGGTGCTTGGTGCTGTATGCGATTTTGATTTTTGAATGTGCTTATCTGATTGATGCTTTTATTTTACTTAAGGAAAAATAAAGGCCCACATTTTTGTGTGTATCAAACTCTGGGGGAGTGGAAACTAACCCAAACATTTATGAGCAGAACATGTTTAAATTATTAGATTTATCCAAATGGTTGGGCTTTTTTAAGAATAGATATTTATTAAACCTTATTGCTTTCTGAATTTTCTCTCATTTGTCTTGCAGATGCTGGAGGAAGCAACTCATAATTGCAAAGGATGCTAGGAGGGTTGATGTGCTCTGCCATCGGGTTTCTCTAAGCCACAAGTTACTCAATGGAACCCAGAAATTTCAAAAATTGCATGAAATTGTGGATGAAGCAATGAAAATGTTAGAATCTGAGGTTGGCCTTCTACTTACACCGCAATACAGGGGTCATGGGATTGTTAACAGACTTACTGTCGGTGCTGAAGTCCAAAGACTTTGCGCCCGAGCTATCGAAACTGTAGATACATTGTTATCAAGTGCTCAATCCGCAAATTTGCAATTCCAACGTAAGCCATTTACAGATTTACCATTACAGTTTCTATGCTCATCTTGCTTTTAAAAGGTGCACTTTGTTTGCAGAAGCTGTTTCAATTCCATCTGAATTCATAAAATTTGAAGATAAGTCATCATCTTCACTTATTATAGTTTTGGACTCTGAAACTTACCATCCATCTTTATCCGAAGAGCTGGTTGGGTATAAAATTTGGCATCGTAAGGTTGATGCAGTTGCATATCCTGCCGAGCCAACTTGTAGGCTTTATAAGCCAAATAGAAAGTTTCTAGTAACTGGACTTGTTCCAGGAACAGAATACATTTTTAAAGTGATTGCATTTAGTGAAAGAGTAGAATTGGGGAATTGGGAAGTTGGAGTGAAAACTGATGATTTGATAAAAAAAGAGGCTATTATTCATCCTGCAGCAGAAGAAGCATCACCAAAAACTAATAGCAGCGGCCTCTCAAATCCCTCTTCTGAAGCAGATGAGTCTCATAATACAGGCATATATGCAGACTTGAATAAATCTCCTGGTAACAGTTATTTTGGTTATAGAGAAAAACCTGAGGTAATGGTTTCAGAAAAATCCTGTGATCAAATCTATAGCTGCAAAGAAATGGATGAGGAAGAAAGGCCAGGTCTCTCTGGATCAGCCCTGGATGAGGAACCCAACTCTACATTGAACACGGACTCCCATCGGGACTCGAACAACTCAACGGAGCTCAACCAGCCATTAGACATTCCTAAATCAGAAAATGCATCTACAGCTCCCATCGGGAAGGAGATGGTTCTTGTTCCATGCCTTCCTGCCACTGCTGGCAGACTGGAAGCTGGATCTGCCAAATCCAGCATTAATTTACTGCTTGGGACTGGCATTCCAAAACCAGAGAAGGAGCCTGGGAGCTCATCAAAGAAAAGAAGTGGACAATGTGATGAATTCTGTCAGGAGGATGGACCCATGGAAGGGGACTACGAATACTGTGTTAAAGTGATCCGGTGGCTGGAGTGTTATGGGTACATAGAAAGCAACTTTAGGGTCAAATTTCTGACATGGTTCAGCTTGAGGGCGACTCTACAGGAGAGGAGAGTTGTGAGTGTTTATGTTGATACGTTGATTGATGATCCCGGGAGCCTCGCGGGTCAGCTGGTTGATACATTTTCTGATGCCATTTGCAGCAAAAGGCCACCACCAGTGCCAAATGGGTTCTGTATGAAGCTATGGCACTGACTAATGGGCTCTTTCTACTTCTTCCGGTAACTTCGTCTGAGAGATTCATTGGATATAAATTGTTGCATTTAATTCTTATTTGAAAGTGTTATTTATTTCATCAATGATTTCAGGATAAGTGATTTAAGTTTAATTTGTAAGTTATACCATAGCTCATTTGTCATTGAACCTTTGATTTATATTACACTAGCCCTCAGTTTCTCAGTTTAAGCAGTCTTCTTTTCTACATTCTCTTCTTCCTCCATTCTTTCTTTGGTTGCAATTTTTTTTATTATTCATTATAGCTTTCTTTAAAAAAAAATCTAATTTTTATATGGAAAAGTGGATTTCTGGATAGACTTTTTTAATGTCATTGCTTCCAGGGGGAGCCCATGACCATTAAAATTTCATGTATTTAAATTATTCGCCCACTTCCTTATCATTCAGGCTGGATAATGCTCTATTCTAACATTATGAATTCATCGCATGCGAGGATTTAAATTTTAAATTTTCAAAATAGGGTAGATTTTCTTAAAAAAATGTTTTTTTGGTCAGTATAAATAATGTTGATATTGTTGCATATTGATTGGGCATTAATCTTCTCAATTTAATCTTCTTAAATTGGGCTACATGTATTTGCTCGTATGCACGTCATTCTTGAGCTTTTTTTGTTAAGAGTTTGGGTTTTCAATCAAAAGATTTTGATTTGATAGCCTTGTATATACGATTTGTGTATTTCTACGATTAAATTCGCTCAAATGTACCCGAAACATAGCTATACAAATTTAACACAAGTGATGTTTTTGAACTACTGAACCAATGCATTTACATGCCATCATCAAAACAATGGGAATTTGATAAAGACGAGAAATTTACAAGTTGAGGTTTCTTCGTAAAATTTAACATTTTAGTGAGAATTTGAAAAATAGATGAATGAGGGTGCTGGATTTGTAAATAGCAATGTTTTGGGTGCTATGTATGTAATTTCCTCCCAAGGAAAAAAAAAAAAACATAATATGGTAATCTAGCAAATTATATTAGAGCCTTTTCGAATGTATCCCCAAACAGTTTATATAACTGTTTTAAGACCAACTTTTTAAAAGCTATGCAGGCTTAGAGAATAATTTATTTATTTATTTATTTTTGAAAGAATTCGCTTAAGGGCAGACATCCCAATCAATCCTCATGTGCAAATTCGAATTGTCTGGTCGAGGATTCAAACTCAGGTCGTGAGGGGACTTACATAGAGCCGCTACCAACTCACCTGCACTTTATGCACAATTTAGTTTTTGTGTATTCTACTTGAAAGTTTTGATTTATATCTTATAAAGTGTGAATGTGTGACTGACTTGGTATTTATTGTTATTTGTTAATAAAAAATCTCTTTTAATTCAACTGTTGGACAATCATTATTAAATAATTAAGTATAAATATCAAAATTTGGGTGTTAAATATGTAAATTCATAAGAATCGTGTGTCATGAAAGGCAACAAATGAAAAGGCTTAAATTTGCATGCATAGCTACGGGGCATGCATGTAAAATTTGAAATAAACATTGAAATTTTGGTGTTAGATATATTGAGTGATCTGCATGTGCTTCCTTGCACTCAAATTCAGACTGATAGATGATGAACATGGCTCAAATCACCATACAAATTTCGTAAGAAAATCAAGTGTAATTATAATCAATTATTTGTCAAATGAAATCAATTCATATAAACATTATAGTATTTTAGACATTAACTTATGCAAATAAAAGCATTTGTTTGACTGTGAATGAACACATTAATCATCGATCTAATGTACTTAATTGCCTTGATTAATGTCAAGTTCAGAAGTTTGCATGTAAAACATTACTTAGTCATAATTTACGTAATAATATTTCTTATTTTTATGCTATCATGCATATTTATCTTATAATCATAATATGAGAGAATGACTATTTAGAAGCCACTGTAACACCGCTTATTTTACTAGATCATTCATCCAAATTATTAACCAAATACAATTTATTAAAAAAAAAATGAAGAATATATTTCTTAAGTTATACAAATTGATTATGTTTCAACGTGACAAGAAAGCATTTCAATCATACACTAATTCATAATTATGAAGCCCGAAAATGACAATTCACCCGTCCGAACTTTCAACAACCCGAAAATAATAATGCTTGCACTCCTTTGAAAATAATTAATATGTTAATTTCACATTAATTGATCCACCTAAAGAAGACTGGATCAAAATGTTTCAGCTCCTGAGGATAAAATTGTAATTTCGAAAAATGTCAAATTTTGGCGTACGAAGAAAAAAAATATTATCCTTGCTTTGTGGGTGGTGGAGTCTGACATGAATAAAATGTTTCTTTATTGATAATGTTTTTATTTATTTTTATTTAAACGTGTGAATAGACTTTTAGGGTTAATTTGTTAGGCAAGTTTGATTATTTTGATATCTACTTCTGCCTTTTTTTTTTTGGTAATTTAAAAAATAGCGTTGGCTTTTTTATGGAGTAAGTTCGATGTATATTTAAATAAAAATAAAAAGAAAATACAATTATCGTTTAAAGAATGCACATCAGACGTAATTACTGTAAAAGAAGCAGGGATGGATTTGCTATAAAGACAGGACAGTGCTATTTTTTTTCTCGTTAACAAAGCATCTTGAATTATGGAAGTTTGATACTATTAAATGGGTTTCTATCTATGTAATTTATTTTGGATGAATTTAATTTCAGTGAACTCAGTTTGTATTATATTGAATTCAAGAATGTCTGGGAAACACGCCCAAAATATAGGGCATTGCATGGTGGGGGGAGAGAGAGGGAGAGAGAGAGGTCAATAATAGTAAAAGAGAGTCTAGTCTTTATTCGGAATATAAACCTCTTATTTATAAGAATAGGTCTCAGTGTTATAAAAGTACATATTAGTTACCTATCATTAACTTCTCAGATAGACTTTTTAGTAATTATAAAGTTATTTGAATGCAATAAGATTAGGAAACTGATTCGATTGATAAGAGTTTGTCGATCGTACGGCAAGCCCTAACCTTATCGATATTTAATTTGAAAGAATGTTTCCTGTCAATTTTCATGAGGGCTGATCATTGCCTTATGAGAAATGCTTCTCTAACCGTCGTCCAACCTGAAATGGTAGTAAAGAACTACGTTCAATCGGTCGTTTTTTTTTTCTCTTGAATCGTTCATTTGTCTTGATATTTGTGCTAACATATTTTATAGTCCATATTCTTTATTATTTTGAAGTTTATTTTAAACTATCACAATGATAATTTTTTGCTTTATTCAATCAATATTATATATTGTAAAAAAAATTATTATTTGAACTTGTACGATAATAATACTCTTGACTGAATCTTTCGTGGATCGGTTAATTTAAAACAAGTCATCCGTTAAAAGATGAATCTAAATCAATGCAGGGAACTAAAATTAGGACAATCTAACAATAGTTGTTGACATGTCATAGACTGATCAAGTTAGCGATCGACTGGCTAGAAAACAATGGATTAAAGGCCAACCGACCAGAGCTCAATCGACTCAGAGGCTGGTTGTCAGAGACTAATCACTTGAGAGTCGATCAACCTAAAATTGAATAATCAAATTTGGCCAACCAAAAAGGGTCAGGGTTATAAATGTCATTTCATAATAATTTAAGCCCCCTATAAATAAATGCAACAATAAATTTAATGATTTTTTGTTGAAACTTTGGGAAGAGATGATACTTTGAAGTTCTCTCCCTCTCTGTTTCTTGGTCTCTCTCTCTCTTTTTCTTTACTCTCAATTTATTAGATACAATTCATAGATAAATTTAGGTTCAACAAATTAAGCTCATTTCCTTTTCATTTTTCAGTTATTTATTATTATTATTATATATATATATATATAATTAATCGGGAAGATGACTTTCAAATCATCAAAATGGACCCATTTAACCTTCATCAGAGTGGGCTCTAATAATATTAACTCAATTACACTATCCTCCTAAATAAATATTTGAACTCCAATTCATAATTTGACAAGTGCAAGCCTACCTCATAGTTTTTCTCATTCTAAAAACTATTAACTCAAATCATTTGATAAGAATTTGAACTCTCCTTCATTGATCTAATAATGAAAATACAATTACTTTTCATGCAGATTAAAAGATTCTACCAAGATTAAATATAATCAGGAATAATTAAATAGTAATGAGATCCAACTATACAAAAAGTGCCATTATTCGCTTGTTAAAATTAAAATAAAGACATTAAGATTGTCTGGTCCCATGCCCCATATGTGAAAATGGAGGACTATTTTAGCTGGCGCAAAAAAAAAAATTATCGAAAAAATTTAAAATGAAAAACATGATACTCAATAGAACACAAATGAGAAAAACGATTCGAGTAACCGACCCCACTTAGTGGGATAAAGACATGTTATTGTTTAAAATTAAAATGTAGGAAGCACGGAAAATTTCTAAAAATATCACGAAATAGAATAAATTGAATATATTGGAGCACAATTAGTCCTACATCAAGAACCACTTGGATTCTCTAGTGTTTTCTAGAGTAACAATTGTATGTGATGATGATGAAATTCTTTCCTAAATATTTAATAATTTTTTTTTTATAATATTTCCCAAAAATTGATATTTTCTGAGTGATTTTGGATCCATGTAAGCATGAAAGTGATATTATTTAGACAAATACAATGTATGGTTAGGGGCTTTATTAGACCTACGTTCCCCGATGCAATGTATTCCTTTATATTTTCAGTAATTATAATTATGTATGATGGATGATGTCTAATAAAAAAGTACATGATAGTCAAGAAATTACCAAAACTTGTCCAAAATATTTGAAGGATGTATTGCTAAGTGGGGACGGTCCACTAAAACGAAAAAAAAAAAAAAAAAGTTTACTGTCTGCACCTCCCTTCCATTACTCGAACATCTCCCGCCGATGTTCGCCTCACGGCATGTTCAGTTTGCATATATTTGCGAAACTGAAGCCTCACCTACCTCTTATTTTGAGAAACATAAACTCTCTTCCTCCGCTCCCTCTACGCGAGTTTCTGCTAATGTTGAAGGAATGATTTGGTTTTGGCGTTGAAGACAGGAAGGAAGGATTTTTTGCTTTTGTTGAAGACAGGAAGAATGAGTTCTTTCTTGCGATGAAGTCAGGAAGGAGTTCTTGTTTGAGGTGAAGACAGTAAGAAGGAATTGTTGCTTGTGGTGTTTCCTTTTCTTTGCACTTATCTTCTGTTGTGGCTCTCGGATATAGAGAGAGGAAGTAAGAAATATCTTTCTTGTAATTGTCGACGTGATCAGACGGTGTAATTTCCTCAATTAGTAAAATCTTCTGCAACTCCGTGGATGCAGACAATTTGCCGAACCACGTAAATCTATGTGTTCTTTTTTGGTGTGATTTTTCTCGTGCTATTTTATTCACTTCGTCGTCGATCAGTTTAAATTTCATATATTTATATACCACAACAACTGGTATCAGAGTCAATGGTTGCGGACGAAGTGAATGTTTCAGAGATTGAGAAGTTCGATGGCACATATTTGGTTATTGGAGGATGCGATAGAGGATTACCTCTATGAGAATAAACTCTATCTTTCGTTATTGGGGAAAAGACCTGAAAGAAGGGATGAAGCTGAATGGAATCTGTTGGATCGACATGTTCTGGGGGTTATACAATTGACCCTATCGAGGTCCGTTGCACATAACATCGTCAAGGAGAAGACGACTGCAGATCTTATGACAGCCCTATCAGGTATGTATAAAAAGTCATCGACGAATAACAAGGTATTTCTGATGAAGAAGTTATTCAATTTGAAGATGACAGAAGGTACGTCTGTTGTACAACACCTGAATGATTTCAATATTATCACAAATCAATTATCGTCGGTGGAAATTGAATTTGATGATGAGATACGTATACTTATCTTATTGGCTTTATTGCCAAATAGCTGGAAAACTATGAGGATGACTGTCAGTAATTCTTTAGGTAAATCTAAACTGAAATTTGAAGATATTCGTGATTTGATTTTGGCTGAGGAGGTGCACAGAAAAGATTTTGGTGAGATCTCAGGTTCGAGTTCAGCATTAAATGTTGATTCCAAAGCGAGATCACTTGACAGGAGCTCAAACAGGGGAAGATCAAAATAAAAAAACAGAAGCATGAGCAAATCAAGGCCTAGTAAATAAGTAACTTGCTGGAATTGTGGCAAAACTGACCTCATAAGAAGAAATTGCAGCAATCTTAAGAAGAATGAGAATGACAGTGCAAATGTGGTAATTGAAGAATCACGTGATGCACTACTGTTGGTAGTTCATAGTCTTGTTGATGACTTGATACTAGATTCAGAAGCATCTTTCCATACAACTTTTCATCGGGAATTGATGCTGAATTATGTAGCAGATGACTTTAGGAAAGTATATATGGCAGATGGAGAAGCTCTGAATGTGGTAAGAATGAGAGATATTGACATTGCACTTTTAAACAAGAACAAGTGGACTCTGCAAAAGGTCAGATACATTCCTGAACTGAAGAAGAACCTTATTTATGTTGGGCAGCTTGATGAATGTGGACATTCAGTAGTTTTCTCAGATAGTACCTGAAAGGTTACTAAAGGAGCATTGGTATTGACTCGAGGTAAGAAAACATGTACGATATATATGACTACTGGCTTAATTAACAGTGTTGATACTACTTTTGCAGAGAGCACAACAGAGTTGTGGCATTGTAGACTTTGCTACATGAGTTAAAGAGGTATGAATGAACTTCAGTCCAAAGGCAAGCTACCAGAACTGAAGTCAGTTGATGTCAACATGTGCGAGAGTTGCATTATGGAGAAGTAGAGGAATGCCAGTTTCTTGAAATGTGGAAGGACGCCAAAGGCAGGAAAGCTAGATCTTATACACACAGATGTGTGGGGATCTTCTCCAGTGGCATCTCTTGAAGGCTCTTATTACTACGTCACATTTATTGATGATCAGAGTAGAAAGGTATGAGTTTATTTCTTGAAGTATAAATATGATGTATTCAGTGTGTTTAAGACTTGGAAGGCCATTGTTGAGACAGAGACATGCTTAAAGCTGAAATGTCTGAGGTCTCATAATGATGGTGAGTACATTGATGGTGTGTTCAAGGAGTACTGTGCAGCTCAGGGAATCAGGATGGAGAAGACCATTCCAGGAACACCACAACAAAATGGTGTTGCAGAGCGCATGAACAGGACCATTAATGAGTGGGCTAGAAACACGAGATTGCACGCTGGACTACCACCTACTTTCTGGGCAGAAGCGGTCAGTACAACAATTTATTTGATCAACAAGGGTCACTTGTTCCATTAAACTGTGAATTACCTCTAGAAGTCTGGAGTGAGAAAGAGGTCAAATTTTCTCACCTAAAGACTTTTGGTTGTCTTTCTTATGTTCTCATTAATCCTGATGCTCGTAGCAAGCTTGATGCTAAGTCAAAGAGGTGTTATTTCATTGACTATGAAGATGAGGCATTTGGATATCGTTTCTGGAATGATCAGAGTCGGAAGATCATAAGGAGCAAGAACGTGATTTTTAATGAGAATGTTATGTACAAGAACAAGTCTAATAGAGTTTTTGAAACAACACTGAAGGAATTTGAGTTGGTAAAGTTTGATGATTTACCAGAGGTCACACTGCATGACAGAGATGCACATGACGAGGAGAGTGGATCCAGGGCATCCACTCCTATTGTTCCACAGTCAGTTTCAAAGCAGTCTACCCCTACAGTTGCAGTTCACAAGTCCGAAAGAGCTAGACGTTCTCCACAGCGTTATCCTCCAACTTTAAACTACATTCTGCTGACAGTTGGTGGAGAACCTTAGAGTTATGAAGAAATCTTGCAAGAGAAAAATTTGAGCAAGTGGGAGCTAGCCATGAAGGAGGAGATGAATTCTATGCTTGAAAATCAAACTTGGAAGTTAGCAGATTTTTTAAATGGGAAGAATGCATTACACATCAAGTGGGTGTACCGGGTGAAGATTGAGCATAATAGTAGTAAGAGGTGCAAGGCTAGACTTTTTGTAAAGGGTTTTCAGCAAAAATATGATATTGATTATTCTGAGATTTTCTCTCCTGTGGTGAAGTTTACAACCATCAGAATGCTATAGTCTATGGTGTCTATTGAAGATCTCTTCCTTTAGCAGTTAGATGTGAAGACAACTTTTCTTTATGGGGATCTTGAAGAAGACATCTACATGCACCAACCTGAAGGGTTCGTGGTACCAGGAAAGAAATAGTCAGTTTGCAGATTGAAGAAAAGCTTATATGGCCTGAAGCAAGCTCCTAGACAATGGTACAAGAAATTTGATAATTTCATGCATAGTGCAGGGTACAACAGATGTCAGGCAGATCACTGTTGCTATGTCAGATATTTTGAAAATTCATATATCATCCTATTGTTGTATGTGGATGATATGCTTATCGCAGGTGCTATTATTGAGCAGATCAATAATCTGAAAGAGCAGATGTCAGAGCACTTTATAATGAATGATTTGGGAGCAGCAGAGTAAATCCTTTGCATGAAAATTGTCAGAGATAGAGTCAGAGGCATGTTGAGACTCTCTCATACTGAGTATGTGAAAAAGGTACTTAGTAGGTTTTATATGGATAAGACAAAACCAGTTGGCACAGTCTTGGGAAGTCACTTTAGACTCAACAAGAATCAGTCACCCAAGACAGAGGAGGAACAAGATTACATGAGTAAGGTTCCTTATGCTTCAGCTATTGGGTCACTTATGTATGTTATGGTTTGCACCAGACCTGATATTGCCCATGCAGTGGGAGTCGGTAGCAGATACATGAGTAATCCTGGAAAGGAACATTGGGAAGCTGTGAAGTGGATCTTGAGGTACCTAAGAGGCTCTGCAGAAACTTGCTTGCGTTTCTCAGGAAAGAGTTTAGAGGTACAGGACTATGTTGAAGCTGATCTAGCTGAAGACAATGATATTAGAAGTACTACATGCTATATTTATACTATTGGTGTCACTGTAGTATCATGGGGCTCTAATCTGCAGAAGACAGTTTCGTTGTCTATTACATAAGCTGAGTATATAGCAGTGTCAGAGTCTGCAAAGAAGATGATATGACTACAGGGCTTCTTGAAAGAATTGAGCAAGAAGGATCAGAAGGGCATACTCTATATTGATAGTCAGAGCATCTTATTCATTGTCAGGAATCCAATATTTCAGTCCAGTACAAAACACATTCAGATCAGGTATCACTTCATATTGTCATTATTGGCTAACAGACAGTTATTGCTTGAGAAAATTTATGGAAGCCAGAACCCTACTGATATGTTGACAAAGGGTGTTACTCTGGAGAAACTGAAGTTGTGCGCAGTTTCAGTTGATCTTCTGGTGTGAAGACGTGAGCCTTGAGTTGCAGAAGTGGATGGCAACACGTTTGAGGAAAAAAAACTACGTCGCTAGTAGAGGATATCAGTTTGAGGAGGAAGAACGTTGTAGTTTGTGTATCGGTCTCCAAGTGGGAGATTTGTTAAGTGGAGACTGTCCACGAAAATGAAAAAAAAAAACTGCTCCCGCCTCCCTTCCATTACGCGAACGTCTCCCGCCCCACGTCACGTTCGGTTTGCATTTATTCGCAAAACTGAAGCCTCACCTACCTCTTGTTTTGCGAAACAGAAACTCTCTTCCTCTGCTCCTTCTGCGCGAGTTTCTGCTAATGTTGAAGAAATGATTTCATTCTTGAGTTGAAGACAGGAAGGAAGGATTTGCGTTGAAGACAAGAAGGAAGAATTTCTTGCTTGTGTTGAAGACATGAAGGAGTTCTTTCTTGCAGTGAAGTTAGGAAGGAGTTATTGCTTGGGTGAAGACAGCAAGAAAGAATTTTTGCTTGTGGTATTTCCTTTTCTTTGCACTCGTCTTCTGTTGTGGCTCTCGAATATAGAGAGGGAAAGTAAGAAATATCATTTTTGTAATTGTCGACGAGATCAAACGGTGTAATTTCCTCAGTTAGTAAAATCCTCTGCAACTCCGTGGATCTGTGTGTTCTTTTCTGGTGTGATTTTTGTCGTGCTATTTTATTCACTTCGTCGTCAATCAGTTTAAATTTCATATATATATATACCACAACATATATCTGTCGTGATAAATTATCTTATTCATGCACAAACATTGAAACACATATCGATAAAGAGCAACAAATAACAAATCAAGAATTACTTATACTAATTCAGCTGAAGTATACTAATAAGAAGAGTCAATTGTCATCAAAGATGGTTCGATATGAGCCCAAGCGAGTCTTGATCATAGACTTAAAGCATAATGAGAAGCATTGAAATATATTTTGAGGATTAAATGATCTCCAAAATTTGTCTAATTTATAGTCAATTTGAGCGTTTCAACGAGACAAATCCAACAAACCCAAGATCACTTAACTCATGCATCTTTAAAGAACTTAAATATTCATAAAACCTCCTCTGATCGAAAGGACCACTCTAAGCTGTCTAATGGCGTGATCTACATTCATGCAATATTATAGATAATGGTACTCATGCATTAGGACACCCCCGCTTCTCCAAAGCATTAATGTTAGCGAAAGTCAAGTCGACAACTCTCATTCATGTAACATTGCTTTTGGCTGGTCAAGAGCAGATAAAATCTCATAACCAACATCAATATAGTGAAATCATTTCAACTGGGTTACGTCTATCAGGTTTTTCGGGTCTGATTTTCGTACAACACTAGCATGTCAATATATCACTCTATCACGTGAATTTACGAGCACACCACAAGAATTTATCTACCAATCCTTTCACTTCTTTATAGATATTAAGTATTGTTAATTGATCAATTTCGAGTTACAAAAACAAAATCCATCATGGATAAGATAGCTTGCTCTCATTCATCCATTCATCGAAATGGCAATCCAAAACGATAAGAAAAGAAATATTACAACTAAGTCCTTGTTGAAAAAAAATAATATTCCTATTAGATCAGTCATGAACTTGGACCAAAATATAATTTTTATTCCTTTAAATATTTAGAAAACTCTTTTTTTCTTATAAATACAAATTTAGTTATGATATAAAATCAAATCTTGGCAAGCTAAGCAAAAACGTTGGTGTTAAGGTCTCTTACAGATCTCAACGCTGAAGAGTCCCGCTACTCTGCATACTACAAGACCAAGGAATTCCAAGCATCTTGGGCATAATTAATGGATCAAATCTATCAAATCAACGGCCCTGATTGATTTCCATCATTCTCACCAATAAGCCAACTTCCCTCCCCTACCTCCATAAATTCGTTCACAGAAAAAACAGTTCGTCACCATTTTCATTTTTCTTAAGTAACAGATATCCATACAGTAACCTGGTTTACTCTAGTAAGCTCTTTCTGCTATAACTGCTTAGCCCATCCTCTGTTCTTCTTCAATTTACTGCTTAATTCTTCTTCAGATTTCCTCTTTTCTTCTCTGTTCTTCTTCCTAAAGCTTAAAGATTTAGTGTATTTGGAGAATGAAACAGTTGTATCTAAGAAGCAGAAGCCTGAAGCACCTCTTCTTCTCTCCCTCTCCCTCCCGCATCTGCGAGAAGCGTTCTGCCGGCGCTGCCATTATTTCCGGCAAGGACGAACCTGCAGTGAAGCCAGCGCAGAAGCCCACATGGAGATGCTTCTCCTATGAGGAGATTCACAGAGCAACTAATGGTTTTCATCGAAGTAATCAAATTGTGTACTGAGTACACCACCCGTGTCTAAAGTCCTCAACTTGTTTGTTGATTTGCTTACAAAATCATATATTTTTTTTATTCTGTGCAGATAATTTAGTTGGAACAGGAGGTTATGCTGAAGTTTTCCGGGGAGAGCTCCAAAATGGTCAAATTATTGCAGTGAAGAGGTTGACAACAGCAGCAACCGATGAACAGAAGGAGAAGGAGTTCTTAACAGAGCTGGGAACTGTTGGTCATGTCAGGCACCCCAATGTGACTGCATTTTTGGGCTGTTGCATTGATCATGACCTGCATCTCATCTTCGAATTCTCTTCTCGTGGCTCTGTTTCGTCGAATCTCCATAGTACGCAACTGATTCAAGAAGAAAATCTACTGATTTCACATAAAAAACTCAGCTTGATGTGCTGTTTGCGTTAATGTCAATTATGCAGATGCAAATTCACCTCCAATGGAATGGAAACTCCGGTATAAAATTGTGGTTGGAACGGCTCGAGGCCTCCATTATCTGCACAAGGGATGCCAGAGAAGGATCATTCATAGGGATATCAAGACATCAAACGTTTTGCTGTCGGCGAGCTTTGAGCCTCAGGTACATCTACATAAATAATGATTAATGTTCTTAACTTTGGCATATAAAATTTTTATGATAACTTGTAATGTTAAATGTTTGTTCTTTTTGTTTTCAGATTTCAGACTTTGGGCTTGCAAAATGGCTTCCATCAGAGTGGAATCATCGCTCCGTCGCACCGATCGAAGGCACCTTCGGGTTAGTCATTTTTCATGTCATTCTATTAGATTTTAGCTGCATAATGTATAAATATATATGTATGATTAATTAGGTGCTTAGCGCCAGAGTACTTCACGCATGGGATTGTGGACGAGAAGACTGATGTTTTTGCATATGGAGTATTCATATTAGAGATGATATCAGGGAGAAAACCTGTAGATGGATCCCACAGAAGTCTGCTTAGCTGGGTATTCATCTGAATTATAATTATATGTTTCATGACATCATTTTTTCATTATCATCTCTTTCAGCTTCTAAATAAAGATATTTTATTGCAGGCCAAACCCTATTTAAATGATGGAAAGTTAGAAATGTTAGTAGATGCAAGGTTAGGAGAGGATTATGATATTAATCAATTGAAGAGACTCACCTTCATAGCTTCCCTATGCATCAGAGCAAATGCAACATGGCGCCCTTCCATGACACAGGTAATCACTAACTAATATGGTTATAATTTGTTATCATTTTAATCTAATTAAAAATCTTTTTTTTTAAAAAATTCAGATATTACAACATACTGAAATTGATATAATATACAGTAATTCCCAGTTAATTGTATTTAGGAAAAAAGTTAAAGATATTGTTGGTGTTGGTGAAGAAAGATTGGGATACTAAATAATGAATAAGAAAACTTTACCTTCCAAATTAAAAATGATTAGTATCAGGAAAATATTTGATCAAAGTTTGGTGATCTACAGCCTTCCATGCTTATATATTATTCTTTCATTGTCACTTCCGCTACTGAATATGATGTTGCTTCTGTATGAATGAGAAGAACATTGCCTTATACATATATATAAGTAAAACAAAACATATTCAGGGTTGACGTTACTATTCTGTCTGTCGCTTTGGATTAAGATAACATAATTTGTAAGAAATAAACAAAAAAAGAAAAACATAAAAACAGCTTGAAAGATTTGACCAATTCAAGAAAAAATGACAATTAATGTCTTCATCTTTATGTTTAATTTGCTTCTATTATTGCTTTCATGCGCATGAAAAGCCAGCCAGAAGATTTAAGGTTAGAAAGTTCTGCTTATTTCTTATTTACGTTGATCAGCAAAGGACCACACACACCTATCATTCACATGATGCTCATGTAAGCAATAGTTTATAGGTTGGAAACTTTAATTAATATGATGGTGATTTATAACAAGGCATGAAGTTGTCTGTTTCACCTTTTAAAAGTTAAAATGATTATTTTTTTTACGTGATATGAAAGATTTGGGTGGCGTAAAATGTAAAAAATTAAATTATAGGAGTTAGATATGTAAAAACATAGAAATCGTGTCGTATGAATTTAAATGGTGCATACACACATACATACATATACATATACATGTGTAGAAACACGTGCCGCTTATCATAACGTAACAAATCTATATATGATGTTAGGTGTTGGACATCATCAATAACGGCGACATGTCGTCGGAGCGTTGGAAGATGCCAGAGTCGGAAGAAGATGAGGATGATGAATTTTGGATTTTTAATGATCTTGATGATTGTGACTCACCAACATCATCATCATTATCATCAATGGGCAGCTCCTAACGGCATTACTTTATTAGTATTATGTGATCTAATCCATGTTTTGAACATGTATGAAACAACTATATGGAGATGGATTGATGAATGACAAAACCTAACCCCATTGGAAAATTAAGAGGATGGGGGGCAGGAATGTATATTGTTAACCACTCATTTGTAGCAATGCTGTTGTTTTTTGTTTTCTTGTATGTTGTTTTTATATGCTCAGTGAACTTAATTATCCCATTAAAAAATTAAAAGTATAATTATTCATAAAAAAAGATAAAATTGGTCTGTATAGTTTTGGGTGAAGATGACTAATGAGTTACATAATCAGCATGATTAATTACATAATTAGATGCAGAATTAGGAAAAGAAATTTTACTATAAGAATAGTTTTCCTTACGGTTATGTGGCAGTAGAAATTATTTGAAGCCGACAAGAAAGGAAATTTTTGTGTGTAGAACACGCATGGAGTTATCGTGTGTTTCATTTGTAATTGGTTTGCAAAAATGCACATGGCGGATGTAATTAATTTTTTCATTAAACGAATTAGCCAGTCTTAATCAGTAATTTGGACGACTTAATGATAATTGAATAGATTAGTTCCACGCACTCTTTATAAAAGATGATTAAGAGAATTTGGCGAAACCAAACGAAAAAATTAGATAAGATTCACATACATACCGCTCAATTCCTAAGTACTTACATATTTAACGTATAAAATGCAATTTTTACATACAAGCCACCTTGCCTATCCATGAAAAAAATGTCTATTAATTTTTAAAGCTTAAATGGTGGTGATTTGACGTGATATATAAGATTTGGGTGCTATTAATATATGAAAATAAAGTAAATACAGAAGAATTGGGACGTACATATGTAAGCGACCTAAAATTATTAATAAGATAGAAATGAAATAAATAACAATTGTTTTTTGAATTTATTTTATACTTAAAAAAGATTAATGGTCATGTTAAAATAGAATTATAAATTGAAATAATTAAATTATAAGAAATCAAATAGTATTCAATAAAAAATCAACAACAAAAATAGTAATAACAAGTCTTTATCCCATAACACAGATTTAAATGATTCAAGCCTTGATTTTTTGACAAATTTTACGATGGCTGTCAACTACCTAACACAATTTTATGCTTTTCTCATCCAGGACTTCAGACCCAGCAATGACAGTATTAGTCGTAAAAAGACATTGAATAAAAATATACTTTTTCTATTCGGTTTCGGTTTCCCTTTCGGAGTCTTTTATGATTTTTTTTTTTTTGTTTCGACAATTTCAAAACTTTCAGTCGCACCAGTTAATGATCTTACCTTGATTATCGATTGTTATTTTTGTTGAATAGATTAAAAAGTTTGATCAATTTAAATCATTTAAATTAAATAGATGACAGTTTCTTAACTATTTTTTAAAATATAAAGTTATCAAATATTTGAAATGAATATTAAATCTTAATTGTAAGCTAAAAAAACCATGGGTATTGATGTCTGCTGGAAAATTCGCGGCTGTAGAGTAATGGATTATCGACTTAGCGTTGCACGAGGATTCAACACACACTCAGATGAATGTGAAAAAACCAGTGATGACACCAGAAGTATTTACGTGGAAAACCCGTAAAAGGGATATAAGCACGGGGTCTGGCACAGTTATAAATATCCAATATGAGTTGATGAATACAGAGAACCCTTGTCTCACATACGAGAAAATGTCATTAGTTTTTCAAGTTATAATGTCCACTGACGATAAACGGTAGTCGACGATAATCGATGATAATTGGTAGTAGTTGATGAATGTTAGTGGTGGTCGACGACGGTCGTTGACTGTCGACTGTTGACGAAGGAAGTCGGTGGTGATTGGCGGTGGTCGAAGGTCGACGACGTTGGTCGAAGGTAGACGACGGTGGTCGACAGAGGTTGGCGATGGTTGTCGACGGTCGGCGGTCGACGGTGGTTGACGGAGGTCGACGATGATTGGGATGATGTTGGACTTGAGTTCTTTCTCAAAGCCCCATGTTCTCTTTCAAACCTCCCCTTTCATGTGAGGGGTGAGACTCTATTTATAGTGTTTTGAGTGCAATTAATGCAGGAATATGAACCATTTTGATCGGATGGTCCGGAGAGCTTCCCTTGATCAGATGACGTTTGATGGACATTTGAGTGCCTTAACGATGTCGGAATTGACCAATCTTGGGCTCATTGGATTCGTCTTGTCGAGATGCTCGATTCAATTATGAACTCGATAGATTCGACATCAGTTTGACCTTTCAAATGACTCTAGAAATCCTCCAAGAGTGGTTTAATGATTTGATATGGGCTTGATTTGACTTGGATTAGACTGACTTTCATATCATTAGGTCCATCTCATCGAGCCGATCAGTTTGACTATAAGTTTGCTGAAATCAAAGCTCTGGATGTCTCTTAATCGAAGTTTGAATATTTCTTGTTTAAAAAATTACACCGAGATTCGTGCTGATTGATGAAAATTTGTTGGTGACGTATCATGTATAAATATTAAAATATTATATGTTAGTTTTAACTGAAGTTTTAGATGATTAGAATTTAATAGGATCTAGAAAAATGAATAGCTAAGATCTGCAACAAATAAAACCATGATTTCTTTAGTTTATACTTTAAATATATTTTCAACTGGATAGACATATTATTTGAAACTTTAGAAATATCAAAATAAGGTTGGAGCTGATTTTAGTAAATTAAATGTATTATTTAGAGTTAAAATTTTAAATTTAGATATTGCTTTTTCTTTTTTAGAGCTTTGAAATTTAAATTGGACGTAGAACCTTTAATTATCCAAATTACACTTTTAATATTAAAACTAAACCCGGTAACATGTTTTAATGCGTTAAGAAATTATGTTAAGATTGTTAACAAGATGTATCCACATAGTAAAACACATTTGTTTAAAGTTTAAAATTCGTATAATATATATAATAAAACAAATAAAAAAATATATAGATAATCAAAACTCAATTCAAACTAAACAAAAAAAATATATATATATAGATAAGTAATTCAGACAAAATAAACAGAGAGAGAGAGAGAAAGTTGATTATTTACGTATGTTACTATATATATATGATGTGTGTTGAAAGATTCGAAGCGGCATATATAGTGATTATTTAGTATTTTAGCATTATAGTAAAATCTGACACGCTTAGATAATAGAAGTAGGTATGAATACAAATCCCAAAAGTGAATGAATTAAAGGGCCTAACTCAGTTGAAATGATCTACTATGAGTTAGCGACTACACTCCCTGGCTCTTCTCCCACATGCATGAAAGAGTTACAAAATTCCTCAAAGTAAAATGTTCGTGGGCCAAAAAATTGTTGCTCAACAGTTAGGAGCGGTTGCAGTTATGGCTGGTTGTCAGGGGCTTGTTACGTTGTTTGCAAGGCGCGTCACTACACCGTGTTCATGACAATCGTTGTTCCATGGGATAGTTTGTTACTTTGTAGGGTTGGTGATCACTCTGCACAATGCTTCGTTACCTCATGACTTTGTGGTTATTCCGCACAGTGTTTTGATACTCCGCATCGTGCTCTGGGATTTTCTGCACAGAGCTTCACTATAAGGAGCAAGGGGCAGTCTGTGGTGGTCGATAGTGGTTGGCCAGCGGCGGTCAATGCCTAAAGGAGTGAAAAACGTTCGACAGGTTTTGGTCTGGAACGACAATGGAATTCAGCTTCTTCTTTGTGAACAAGCTTCAGGTCTAACTCTTCTTCCGTTTCAAGCTCTAGGACCCTTTTCATGAAGGAGGTAAAGCTCTATTCATAAAGTCTATGAGACAACTCCATACAAATAAGGAATGAGTCCAGCTACTTCCATCAGACGGCCCAACCCACAAAAATTCCTCGATCGAACGTTGTTTGATGGACATTCAAGTGCCTTGACTTTGTTGTGATTGAGTGATCTTGGATTCGTTGATTCAACTATAAGCTCGTCATATTTAAAATTCATATGACATTCCAATTAATAGCACAAAGCTTCCAAAAGTAGTTTAATGACTTGATATGGGCTTGATTTAACTTTGATTGGACAAATTTTAATGTCATTGTGTTCGTCTCGTCGATCCAAGCATTTTGACTATGAGTATGTTAAAATTGGAGTTTGAAATTTTTTTTGCCTAAAAAGTGTTTCTAGATTCGTCATATGGCAAATTTTATTGATGTATATGTATAGCTCAAGTTTAACTACTTTTAAGTGGTAAATTGAAACAAATTGGTCCAATGGATGGCTTTATGCACTTCCTTGAGCTATCAATCCAAGATAAGCTTCATGATAATTCTTATAATTAGAGATTATTAGTGTATGCCTCATTAAAAAATAAAATAATCAAAATATTCTGGTCCTTAATTAATTAGATTGTCTTAAATTTTTTGATATATTTTGAAATAAAAATAACATAAATAATCAATTATTTTTTATATTATATTTATTTTAAAACAAATTCAAAAGTCCTAAATTTTAATTTGATTAATTGTTGGTTCAAATACTCTCCTAACTTTCTAACGGGAAAATTAAATTTAAAAAAAAGAAAACCAACGATTTGACTTTTTTCATTCTGGAAACTTCGATTTGACTTCTAAGAAATAGAAAGCTGTCCGTAGAGGTTTTCTTCATGTTATTCAATGGCTTCTCACGCCAACCCCTTAATGAGCAGCTAAGACTTATGTCAGCTACAATTTATATGCGTATTTTCACCTGCTTTCAGCCAAAATAAAAACTATTTTATTTGTTGATAATGTGATCATGATGAGCTCATGATCAAAGTATTTTTTATAATATATTTATATTTAATGTATCTAAAAATTAAAATAACATTCATAGAATCCATCACTTTTAGGATTGCATGTGAAAATTGGAGATAATTTTTGAATATTTTTCAAGTTTTTTAATTAGTGGTTTAAATTTGGAACCAAAAACATTTTTAAATCAAGCCTAACAAGTTATATCTTCGTCATTGAATTGATATATTTTAATACAATTTGATTAAATTCATTAGTTGTTATTTATAATATTTAACTGTTTATTTGATTTGTACGTCTAACTATATACTTAATTTTATACTTATTGGTATCATCAAATATAAAATTAAGTCATGATTAAATGAGCATTTTGTCTTGCTTTAACAAGGCTTTTGGTTAAGATAGTTAAATTGTGCTTAATTGGTTGGCAGCTTCGGCCCAAGTCCTCTCGGTCTCAAGTTTAAATTTTATCTGGGTCGAATTAGCATATATGAGGTGGACAGAAACATAACATCGTTTATCTTTTTAAGAGAGAGAGAAAAAAAATAATTTAATTATGTAAATTTAAACTTTTTGCACAAATTTTATCTTCAATTATTTTTATAAATGAATAAAATAAAGGCTAAACTTTTATTTAAATTATTATTCATAAGGGAGCATCATACTAACTAAACATAAATGAGAAACATCTTTTGCTTAAAGAGAAAATATTTCATCCGGACATTCAATTTTTGGACAGCCAACTACCAGATATCACGTCGTCATACACATCATGAGTGGCGGACGTGGCGCCCCGGTAGTTGGCCGTACGGATGTGCAAAAGTCCGGACGGAAAATTTTTTCCGGATGTGCTAATTCTCTCACCTTTTTTTCACTTATTCCCCTCTTTTATTTGCAAATTCTTGGAGTATTTGAAACACACAAAAAATGGCAACCAAAATGAAGGAATCAGAATGCAATTTGTTGTTGGGGCATTTACATATATGACTCAATTCATTGCGCCACTCAAATCTTTTCCAAAATCATTCCTATCAGATCAAAAATATCACTATATTAGCTTTTAAAATGTTGGGGCATTTACATATATGACACTCAATTCATTGCGCCACTCAAATCTTTTCCAAAATCATTCCTATCACATCAAAAATATCACTATATTAGCTTTTAAAAAGTAAAATACACTTATTCATGCATAAATACAAGGGTATATATATATATATATATGTAAACATTGAAGTTTAGTAGTCAGATGTATAAATACACATATGAATTGAGAGGAGTGTGTAAATCCTTTTTAACGTTTTATCTCTACTGCTAGCGAGTTGATTGAGAGGGAATCTCCTCAAAAGAAACTTGCCTTTTTAACACTGTCGTTGCCGGTCCCAAGCCCGGATGCGAAAAGTGGAGGGTTGTGTTAGGTAGTCGACAGCCAGCGTAAAACTTGTCGAAAAAATCATGATATGAATCCTTTTGATCATTGTGAGTTGGTAAATCCTATTTAACGTAAATTCACATTCCAGCCTCTTAATTTAATTTCATGTTAAATTATTACTAATGAACAACATTGCCGCGCAAAGAAAATCGGACATGGTACACATATAGAAGCCTTAAAATCTGTTTGGGACGCCTTTCTCTCTGTTTTGATTTTCGTATCGCCACCATGAGGAACTGCTTTCTTGCTGCATTTTTGAAATTTCGTGAGAGAAAGCTAGTTTTTGAATCTGAGTTGTTAAAGCATGGTGGCTGCCTTTTAAAAAACAAATAAATTTATAATAGTCATCACAACTTTTTGAAACACAGAATTTTCTACAGCTGCATCACAGCTTGTTCTTCAAATTGCTACAATTGCCCCAAACAGACTCTTAATATTGAAACAAAGAGCAATAACTATTTCTTGCGCAGCATTTTTCTTATTTTTATTTCTAATAACTTCTAAGGGCATTTTTTGAAGGAAGAATTACATAAATACCAATTAATTCCTATCTATTTTCACGTCTGGCACCTTAGCTTCAATTTTTTTATATATGCCACTTGATCTATGTATGGAAATATATATTTCACTTTTTTTAAAATTAAAATAGAGAGATTTTTTTATGAAACATCAAATTCTGTGTGGTATAAGTGTAAAAAAAGTAAAGTTTAAGTGCTACATATGTAAATACCAGAAATGAAGTGGTATTTTACTTAAATACCAATGGATCTAGGATTAGTTCTATTTTTGTTTTTTTTTTAATTTCTTATTTTTTTATAGCTTAATTTGAAATAGAAAATACTTTCATTTCAATCCTATTTTCATCTTATATAAACCAAATTGGCTAAGGTAGGAGAAGGGCAGCAATGATAATTATTTTCAAAATATTCAAAATATTCAAAATATTTAAAAAAATAACTTCATTTATTTTTAAACTTAAAAGAGAAATTTACATACATACCATATAGTCTAATGTATTTATGTGTCTAAAACCAAAATATATATATATATATATATAATTATTCATAAAATACTAGTGTAATATTCACATCAAAAACATGTTTGAAACAATGTATTCCAGATCAGAGCATTAATGTTACTGTATTTTTAAAGTGATGTAAAGGATTTGTATTATATAAGTAAATATTAAAGTGTAATTATTTAATACATAAAAGTTTTATAAAAAATTTACTAAATAAACACATTTCAAAAAATAAAAGAATAAGTAAACAATATAATTTGTATTCAGCTCACTTATTGGCGCTTTCCATTACATACACATACATACACATACATACATATACATACATATACATACATATACATATATATATATCTATATATATGTATCTATATATATCTATATATATGTATCTATATATATATATATATATATATATATATATATATATGTATATATATAGATATATATATGTATATGGGTCTATTCTTTATCAGATATGGCGCAACAATTTGGAGCGCAATTAATAACAATACTGAAGTCATAAAAGAAACTTTCCACGAATTGTTTATTATTACCCTTTAAAGAACAAACAGTGGTATGATTGCACTTCATGTTCATTTAGCCGTGCTATGTAGCTTGGTGGGACTTCATGTTGCCGTATGACTGAACATATATTTATCTCTCTTTATCCAAAAGTTAAGTGCAGGAAAAACTCGCATGCAAACATTAACCCTACAGCAATTCTTCTACTAGAAAGATAAACTTAATTAACAACGAACTATATGTCATTATATCCTAGTGAGCATGCTTTACGCATAGGATCCAAGATTTTGCTTGCTTGTTTGTATTATTGATGAGCAGCAGGATAAAGTAGAGTTTCATGAAACTCACAGTCAGGCAAGAGCGGAACCAATCTTTTTTCTGAAAGGGGGGCAAATCAGCCCCCTATGCCCAATGTGAGGGGCTAGGACAACGAATTGCAAAATTATATTTTTGAAAAGACAAAATTGATATTTCAGAGAAGCAAAAGCTAAATTATCCTCTCATATAAGTTAAAATATGAATTTGCAAGGAAGCAATTATCCCTTTGGACCCCATCAGGGTCCTCCTCTACTCCTAATAGATATCTATTCTTGAATAGTATATATGGTGCGTTAATAATAGGAGAATATATTAGGTGTATTATTTATATGTACGGACAATGGTGTGGATTAGTCACAGTTCATGGTGCACAATGTTGTGGTGGAATACATGTTGTTTTTCACATATTTGAGTGTCTAGACTTAATATTTTCTCGAATGAGCAAGTTGAAATCAAGCAAGTTGTGGCGAGAAAGAACGAAGAATGTTGGAGTAGCACTACAGGATTTCTGTTGATTAACATTAGACATATCCAACGCTAATCAAGGGAAAATCTAATGCTAAATGAGATTAGCGTTGAATTTGCGTTAAAAATATTTTGTCGTTAATACCGAGATCAGTAAATGTATTAGCGTTGAAAATGCCATAGTGATTTTAGGGTAGTGACTCTAGCAAATTTAGCTTGAAGATCATTAACCTCTCAAAAATTGATTCAAGTTTTGGCTTGAATTGAGATCGAATTGAAATAATCAAGCTGAGCTATGAGCCAAAATTACGGATTAATTTTTTTTCAAATCGATTAGCAGCCGACCCCAAGTCTGCAAGAAATCAAATCTTTAACAACTTGCCCTAGTGATGTTAGGGTTATGAATTTAGCGAATTTAGCTCAAAAATTGCTAATCGCTTGAAAATTTTTTCAAATTTTGGCTGAGAATGAGAATAGTTCGAAAAAAATAAGTCGAGCAACGAGACAAAACTTTGGATCAAATATTTTGAAAATCAATTTGTGAACAACCGTAACATATATCTTATATCTCAATTAATTTATAAGTTAATAATGCACCAAGATCATAAAAAAAAAATGAAAGAAATATATATTTATGAAACTAAGACATCTCCAGAGTAACTAAATGAAATTTGAAAGGAACAAAAAAAAAGAACTCATGAAAAAATAAAGGAAGGGCAGTACCATGCATGAACAGTTCAAACTTTTTTTTTTGTAGGTACAATTTTAGTTGTAAAAAGCTGAACTAGACTTTGAATAACTAAAGCTAACTAGTTTTAAAAGTTTAGAAAAGAATTACATCACAATGGTTTTATGGATTTTAAAATAGCAACAAATAAGCCTTTATCCCACTAAGCAAAGTCGATAACATAAATCCTTTCTCTCCATTGCGTCCTATAGAATGTCATATTTTCATTTAATTCTTACAAATTAAGATGATTTTTTATACAATATGCCCAAGTCTTTTTAGGTCTACCTCTATCTATATTAATATAAGTGAAATCTAAAACACTACTCTCCTAAAAAAATCATCAAATGGTCGATGTTTAATGTGACCAAACCATCTAAGACAACTCCATCTAATCTTGTCGAGCATTGGAGCTACACCAACCCTATCATGGATATACTCATTTTGCATTTTGTCACTAAGGGTCCGTTTGGGGGGGATTATTTGTTGATTGTGCGTTTTGAAAACGCAGCCATTCAGTTTGGTTCGAGTGTTTCGTGTGCCCCCTGTAAAATGCACAATCTCTTTTTTACAGTACCGCGACCCGCACCTAATGTACCGCGATCGAGCGTTTCGAAGTGTTTTTACATTACTTACCCCTTCGCTTCCTCCGCTTTCTGTAGTTAGTGTCCTGACGTTCCTCACTCGCTTTCCCCATTTCGTGCCCTAACGTTCCTCACTCTGAGAAGAGGAGATCTAACCCTTTCTTTCATCTTATCCCATTCGATTCGATCGTTCTGTAACTTGTTGTCTTTGGTTACCGTAAGAATCAAGAGTTTCGTATGCATGAATTAAGTTATCTATGGTGGGCCGTAACTAGCATTTGGATTTTTTTGTGATGCCTTATCTTTGAAGTTTTTCGATTATTGTTTCTTCTGAAAGATTTCTTGAAAAATGTAAAGTAAAGGGGGGAAATAATTCCGTTTGGAATGGGGAGAAGAAGATGTCCAGGGGAAGGACTTGCCATGAGAGAGGTGGGTCTGGTTTTGGGTACTTTGATTAGAGGTTTTTGGGACTTCTGGTAGTAACATCCTACCCGTGTTTGGATCGATATATCCATGCATTTGATCTTACATTTCTGTTAAAATGATGAAACAATGTTTTGGGGTTGTTGGGATTTACAGTACGGTTGTTACATATACTAAATGTTTTGAGATTTAATAGTGCGGTTGTTACATACAATGAACCAATGTTTTTGGGATTTATAGTGTGGTTGTTACATATGATTTTGGGATTTACAATGAGGTTGTTACATACGATGAACCAATGTTTTGGGGCTTATTGGCTTTACTGTGTCGTTATTATGCAGTTTACTATGCAGAAATTTGAAGAAATGTGAAAGTTGTTATGTAAAGCCCAAATACATTTTTATTCTTCCCCCTCTTTCTGCTATTTCCTTCTTATGACCATTTATGAAATGAGAATAAACTCATTAGATGGCATTTTCCCATGGAAGCGTTAGAAAGGGTTGGACATTTAGCAATTTGTTTCTTGATAACACATGTAGCATCATTTATGGATTCAGGATTGATGAGTAATATTTCCTAATGTTGTTTGATATTTCATTTAGCTAAAAAAGTTTTTCTTCAAGCTACCTTATTTGAGATAGCTTTTTTGGCAATTCGGTTTTCTTAGGTAATGTTCACTAATGCTATGTTACCTGTTTTAAAATTTTGTCTTTCTATTTTATACATTGTTGCTCAGTATTGCCTGATATTTGTAAGCATTCCTGAAGAATTGAATCATTTTCTTAATAGTCTCATTATGGCTAAGAGCAAAGAAGCATCTACTTCAGTTATGTGGGATAAAGATATCTGATGTGATCTGAAATATTTTAGTGAAATATTTTCATGTTCTTCAATCTTCATATTCTCTCCTTCATGATTGCATGAAGAATGTTATTAAAATTTGTAAAAAAAATTTCAAATAAGTTGTCTATAAAACGCACAAACCAAACAGCTGCAGCTTATCCAGAACAGAGGCAGTTTGGTCATTTATTCAAAATCAGCTCTTCTCAAAACGCACAAACCAAACAGACAGACAGATTATCTGGATCAGCTGCTTATCACCAGATTATCAAGATAAGTTGGATAAGCTGCAGCTGCCCCAAACAGACCCTAAGTGTCAAGCCACTCATCCACCTAAGCACTATCATTTCAGCAACATTTAAATTTGTTTTATGTTTATGTTTTAACTACCAACATTTTGCGTCATAGAACATTGTTGGTCTCGCCACCATCTCATAAAATTTTCCTTTCGGTCTCAGTGGTACTTTTCAATCACACAATGAACCTGATGCATTCCTCCACTTCAACCAACTAACTTGAATTCTACTAATAACATCCTCATCTATATCACCATCACTTTGAACAATTGATCTGAGATATCTAAAAGGATCACACTTTTTAATGATTTGATCACGTATAGTTACAACTCTACCACTAGATTTTATGTATTCAATATTATATATACTCACAAGAAGGCATTTATACTTCAATGTAGACCTCCATGATTCAAGTTTTTTTCTTGAACTCTATCTCTAGCCTTATCCACAATAAGGAAATCATTAGCAAAAACATACATCAATGTACATCCTCCTATAAATGTCCAACAAGAGAATCCATAGCTAAACCAAAGAGATACAGACTTAAAGCTGATCCCTAATGTAATCCAACTGAATTAGGAAAATATTTGGTCAATCATCCTTCTATTTGAGCATAAGTAACAGTTCTAGTATACATATCTTTAATGACTTGAATATTAAGTCATATCAACACATCTCCTCTCTAACTCTCTAAATAACTTCTCTTGGAACTTTATCATAAGTTTGTTTTTTTTAATCAATAAAAATCATATGTAGATCCTTCTTATTCCCTCTGTAATTCTCCATCAAAACTCTCAATAAATATATAGCCTCCATAGTAGACTCATCTGACATAAATTCAAATTGATCATAAGAAATCTTTGTATCACGTCTTAACCTTTATTCAATTACCCTCTCACAAAATTTTAAAATACTACACTTCAACTTAATTCCTCTATAATTTGCACGCTCCTATGCATCCCCTTTATCCATAAAAAATAGAGACCAAACTTCTCTACACTTCAACTTAATTCCTCTATAATTTGCACGCTCCTATGCATCCCCTTTATCCATAAAAATAGAGACCAAACTTCTCTTCCTCTACTCCCCGGGTATCTTTTTAATTTTTAAAATAATATTAAAATAAAAAAGTACAATGAAATAGAGAATTATAAACCATTCTTTCAAGTTATCTAACTTTAAATATCATAAAAATTGCAAGGGCAAGATAATTAAAAAAAAAATCAACCTTCAAGATTAAGTAAGATAGTTGTTTCTCCTGCTCAAACCACATCAGCTAATCAATGCAACATAACAGTTTTAACTTTCTTTTATAATTATATTCTAGTTTTTTTTTTATTTAAAGTTATAAACAATTGAAAATATAGGTCCACCCACATTACTAGATGCTAGTACTAGAGTCTCAAAAGTATTTTTATTTTATTATTTTTTTATTTTTTTAGCATGTTGAGCACTCAAATATGATCATTTGAGATTCTTCAGTTTATTTTTAATCAATATAATTACATATCAAAACACCCAAAAGACTTATATATTGTATTAACACAAGACTGCCACGAACTATTAAATGATAAATTCCATTCTTCAACCTCCTAGGACAAAAATGATGTTACACTCATAGACTTATTGTTGAAAGCAGTAATTTGTTCCCTTGCAAACATGATATGAACATACAATAACAAAGGAGACACTTCTAAGATATTATATTATATTATGTAAACTTAAATGAAAACTTATGTGCTTAAATGCATGCCAATTCCTTGCAAATTATTCATTGATCGCTGATGTTGATCTTGTTGAGCTTTCTAACACTAGTCTATCATATAATTCAATCATCAATTGAATAATTCATTTTCTTTTCAACAAAATTTTTGTAATTGTCATTAATTTGGAGCATACTTATCACTCTACATGATTTAAGTTTCTTCCTCCAATATTATTTGAGTACTCTCAAACCTAAATTTGCAATACCCCTCTCACACGAAGGTTCATGAACAAAAATTATTGGAGGGATTATCAAATTTCTTAGAGAAATTTACCATTGTCTGTTCTGCTTTTGCGTTTGGTGATCATCTCATTGTATTTTGTAATAGACTTCAGAATATTATTAATTTAGTGAAAGTCCTCATTAGAATTGCACTGATCATATTTCCAAAGTGATTATTGATATCAAAAAGGAGCAAAAGACTGACACTTCTTAAAGCAAAGTCTCCTTAGACAACACTTATTCACATGGCTCTTCAAAAACAAAGCTTTCTTATTGAATTGTCTCATTGTAAAACAAAAAAAGTTAAACAAGGTGTCAAATATTCTTGGATGTCTAATTGAGAATATCATATTAAATTTATTTATAAAAAAAATTAAAAACATAAAAAACCATAAGAAGATTTCCAGTGCCCATCCTACTTTTTATAAGCAAGAAAACCTTGCTCAATAAGCTATTTCTCAGTTATACTCTCTTCTTAAATATAGTTAAAGGTCCTTAGATATTGTATTAAGGATATACTAATTGGATACCATTTGTTCCCTATTGGTCATATTTTTTTGTTGTCACCTTTTTCAATGATGAAACTAAAGCTACACTTCATTCTATTTCGAAGAAAAAGTGCTTTGATTCTTATGGCTTCAATTCAAAATTTTTTATGAATATCTAGTATATTTTTTGTCTCTTTTTTAGAGACTATTTGTTATTTTTTTATGACTTCAAAGCTTTAATATTATGCACTCTGTCAAAAGCATACGCATTGATTCTTTGAACGACTAAAAACCAAGTTGTATTTGCAATAGTAGCAATATAGTTTAAAGGGGGATTGCAAACCTTATTATTGGGCATATCAAGCCTCTCATCCTTAAGCTGATTAATTGAGAACAATTTGCCTTTGTTCTAAAGAAATTTTTTTGTAATAAAGTGGCATTTGCTAGTAAGCTTTTGAATGGTTTCAATTCCTTAACCTCACCGAAATTTTTTCACGCCAATTTCAAGCTTAAGAAGTCTTTGATAATGTGGATCATGGCTCTTTACAAGCGATTGAGATTTTCTAACTTGTTTTATGAAATGGATAACTGGCTGCACATTTTTCATTCCTTTTTTGCTATTATTAATGAAGAGCTTAGATATTATTTTCAATCATTATTTAGGCTTAGCCCTTAACTTCTCTTCTTCCCACTAGAAATGAATATTTCCCTAATATGATGTAAGCTGACAAAGATTAAAATTCGTTCGAGTTATGAAAAAAATAAAGTTATTGTCTCTCATTTGTTTTATAATAACAAGTTATTGGTATTTGGAAAAAACCTAAATGTCTTCTATACATGCCTCAAAATTACACTTCAAAATTTCGACCAAATTACTAGACCATTACTTAATCATACCAAATTTTTCTTAGCTTTCTTTGAATAGGTGGGATTGGCTCCATGACTCTCTAGTTGTTAAGTGTAAACTACTATCTTGAGAATACTTTGATATCATTCTTATATCCTCTAGATTTAAGACAATTGATTATAAGCGTTATAATTAAGCTTGAAGCTTGGTTAAGGTGTTCAATGCAAAAATTGTTGAGGTATGCTGATAGGCTTCAACATGACCACTCAACTATTTCGAACTATCTTGTTTATTGGTTCAAATTTAAATCCAAAGTATTACCAAAAAAGATAGTCCCGGGAAAATCATTAGTTTGATATATGAATTCTTACACCACAATGGCTTCAAATATAAATTCAATATGATTTCTTACAATGCTATCATCTTGCTTGAAGATAAAGTTGGATTGGGACTGCCTTTTTTTAAGATTTGGAATTTGGTGTAGAAACATCTAAAGATGATTTGAAGGATCTATAACTCCATACTTGGCTCTTGGTGCCAATACTTATACGAATGCCAAATTAAAGAAATTTATTATAGATCCTTGCAAAATAGTGCCTTACTTTCATGCAATGTTGACTATATGAATTAAGTTTACACTATTCAGAACAGTGGTAATTTATCTTCTAATTTTAATTATTGTTTAAACGATAGATCACTTCTCTTATAAGAATGCTTATAAATTACCATATCAAGAACACACATATCTATATATCAGAATAATCTTATATGGTGCAAAGGTTGCATCATTAATTGAATATGCTATACTTGAAAGATTCAAATTAATATGCTATATTTAATTATTCACCATGTAACTCAAGCTCATGAAACACACTCTCATCTCTTTTTTGAATATTCACCTTCAACGAACCCTTTTTAGAAGTGCATTTCATGCAGATAATTTTCACTTTGGTTGTAGATTTTTGCAAGTTTCAAAATTTGAGCAAAGAATTACTTGCAAAATCATTAACCGCTTCAATTCATTTGGATGAAACATAATAGTAACATTTTTGGGAGAAAGAGGATTAAATATTGACATATCGATCGCAAAAAAATTCTATGCAATTCATCAGATGACAATTCATGAATGAGTTACTTTATCCCTATATTTTAGATAGCAATTTCCCATCAGTATTTTCTTATTTCTGTTGCTAGTTTGATTTCACTTTACTGCTCTGTCATATGGATGCTAGTGATGGCGAATAAGGTGTTGAATTGATCCTTTACTCTTTAAAAAGCTTGTTCTAGTGGATGTTGTTTTTTTTGCATTTGACATTCTTAACCACTACTGCGAATAGCCGGTACTTTATTTCAGATTTTATGAGAATTCTGCTTTGCATAATAAGGTCAATTAGGCCACCATTCGATTTCTATGCTTCTATCTTTTGTGCTATTCCGAGATTGTTGTGTTGTCTTGATTATCAATGCCATGGACGGTGCCTATGATTTATATATCATATTTATACTTTGAGCAACTTTCTTGTCCAGAATTAATTTGTGATCTGTATTGTAGAGGTGCAATCATAATTGTTTTCATAATAGAGGTGCATGAATTAATTTGCTCTTGGGGAATTCACATAAATACCACAATTCTTATGAATTTACATATTTACATGCATAGCTTTCAAATCATTAATATTACATTAAAATCACTACTATTACTAACTTTTTAAACCAGGAAGCAACACACCAAAATATTAAATAAAATGGGAAGATGTACACACATACCACTTAAATCCTATGTATTTACATATCTACACCTATACCTCAATTTTTACATGTATGCCACCTTATTTAATTATTTAAAAAAAAATTGAATGCTTGAAAAGGTGTATTTCACTGTTTAAAAGTTAAAATATTGGAATTTTTTTATGTGGTATACAAGATTTGGGCAATATAAATGTAAAAACAAAAGTTTAGGTGTTAAATATGTAAATAAATAGAAATTAGCTGTAATGCATGTATACATAGCACACAATTCTTATGTATTTACATATCTCACTCCTAAACGTTTATATTTATACATAGCACTCAAATTTTTAATATCACACCAAAACTAGCATTATCATCACTTTGTAAAAGTTAATTAAGCATTTTCATAGTTTTAAAACATCAAAATGATATGCATGTAAATATAGAAGTTTTGGTGTGAGATGTGAAAATACATAAGAATTGCGTGCTCGGAATGTAAATTTCCCAATACTTTAGTAGGCAAATGCTCATAAATGCACGCTTAAATCATCCTGTACGCTATAGAATATTGACACGTAAAAGCTACGAGCAAAGTAACAACTCTATTTAACGTCAGTAGAACTTTATACATTACCAATAATCTGCGTTGCAACTTGTAAGAGAGCAGAGACGCCTATAGGAACAAATAATAAAGTTCAGCATCACAGCATGGCTACAACAGCATATTTTCGTTTCAGTTGTTCTGTGCCATTTAAGAGACCAGCTGGGTTGGCATATTAGCAATTAATTGCAGACTTAAAGTGATACTCATCCACGGTTGAGTAAATGCGGCCCACATCGACAAGGTAGTTTATTGCATCCCTAAAAATGAAAACTTTGTCATGCAGAGCCCCAAGGTCATGAATAGAGAAAGTAGGGACGGATGTATAATATATATATATATATACATGATTTGATTCTTCGGTAAATTCAGCCTTCTGAACAGTTCATCAACATGCAACCCATGTTCACTGGCACTGCGGCAAAAGAGATTTCAGTTACAGCATATATTATACAAGTCTTAACAATCAAATGAGGCCCATTAAGAAATCTAGGGATGATTTGGGGCAGATCCAGAGCTAATATAAACACGCAGATTTAACTGATTGCAAGTACGAAATGAATCCAGTATCCAATTACTAACCAATTTGTGAGTTTAGCATTGACTGGTGTGGGACATGATATGTCAGGCAGAGTAGCTACTAAATTTATTGAGGCTTTCCACATTTATCGCAATTTAGCAAAGTGATGGTTTGTAACAAAAAAAAATAAATGAATAAAAATATACTCTGCTGGTGAAGTTTACATTTATTACAAAACATTGAAGAGAGATATTGTTAGGCATGGCTCATTTACCAGATAAGGGACAGATGCTGGAGCGGAACGGAACGAGCCACCAGATTGAAGCAAGGGAGCGAGCGTAGCAGAGCTTGAGAGCAGAAGCATTTGTTCAATTGTGGGGGAGTTTTGCTGAGTACGGGGGCAACGCCCGCGGTACGGTACAAGAGTAATTTTGTAATTCCAGGATTATATATATATATATATATATATATATATTGTATTGTAGCCCTAAATGAGATTTGTACTCTTTTTTTGTGAAATCTAAAGAAGTCGCCGCTCTGCTCCCGAAGACGTAGGCAAATTGCCGAACCTCGTTAAATCTCTGTGTTTTTTCCTTGATTTCTATGATTCTTGCAATTTCTTTTCCTTAATTCCTCAATAGATATAGATATCGCAAAGGAAGAAATCAAGTTCATTATGTTTGAATCCTGGATGCTATAGAAAACACAAAAACCAGAAGGAAAGTTAAAAGGTGAACAATTAGTGGAAGAAATGTTTGTAATGACTATTTTCTATTGGTAATTATTATTTACCTCCTCAGAGGTTTAACTATCATATAAACCTCTGAATTTGCCAAACTATTAAGAGTTTGTTTGGAATCATTTTTGTTAATTGTTTTTTATTTTAAATACATATTTATTTTGTGTATTTTTTTGCTTGTTTTTATTTTTTATTTTTTAAGGAAAATTAGCTTGTTTAAAAACATTCAAAAGAACTAAAATTTATTTTGAGTGTTCTTTAAAATAACTAAACATATTATAACATATCAAGCATATTTTTTTTTCAAGCAAAAATATATACAAAGCAAAATAAAAATAAAAAATAAATATCAATATCAACAGTGAGCTCTCAAGGCCCCTGAACAATCGCCATTCGTAATATCTTTTTATGCAACTTTTGTTTAACATTAAGATGACTACTTTGAATTAGAAAATAGATCAGAAAGTATTTGATATTTACTAAAAATACCCCATTATGATTTATATCAAACAGGTAAGGGAGGAACAGGTAGTGTACCGATAGCACCGCCACTTGATACAAACTAGCTACACGTTTTTTTAAGGGCAAAAGAGTGGTTTAATAGTAATTTAGCCAAGCCACAAACAATGACAATCCTCAAAATAATATTACTAAATCAATATCCAAAACCAGTAGAATCTGAAAAGAGAAAGGAACCCTGAGTAAACATGCAGAGAAAAAGCCAAACTTCCATTGATCTTAGCAAGTTATGCATTCCAATCGAATATGTATGACAAATTATTAGCTAAATATAACTCACAGGATAGCTGGTTCCTGGAACACTCTGAAAACCAAACTGTATACATCTTTTCCTGATCCATCCACGGTTGAGTGAGCCACAAACTAGAAAAAAGAGGATATTATTAGATCATTGATGCTAATCATTCATTCATGAGGAGATATAAATAAATTCTGTAGCTACAAAACTTGGTTCGGGAAATGCGCAAGGTAGTCTCTTCCATTTGGGAACTGTGTGCTTGTATTAATAATCATCTGCGTTCGGACTGTCTCGCCCTGTTAAATCGGAATTCTAATTTAATAAAGTGCATAAGTGTACGTCCATTAAAGATAACAAAGGTGGTTGAAACCTCCAAAAGATGGCAATACCTTCAATCTGATGTGCCACAGATGTAAATGTATGCACTCAACAAAGTGGAGTACAATATCATTGAAATCCGTTAATGGCCTGAAAATAAGGACATGCATATTGAAGTCAAATAGGATTAAAAATAAGCAATGAAATTACGTGAGATTAAAACAAGGAAATAGCAGAAATCAATTCTAAATGGCATCAGCTACAGGCAACTCAAGTGGTTGATTGTAAATAGAAAGGATGCTTTCAAAATTGATGATTTTATTCACTCATTATGAAATTGACCATTAATCAGTTTTTTGGGAATTTTAAAAGTGTTTTTGAGGTTTAAAAATCAATAGTAATCTCATATTGCATCTAGCAAAATGATAGAATCCAGTAAATTCAAGTTTCAAAGCATGCTTTTGTTGATATTTGAAAGGAATAAACTCTCTAATTTTTTATAAAGCAAATAACAAATATATATACAACTCAAACTAACCCTTATACTGCTAAATTTATGAACCAAATTTTGTTGGTCTTGCTTCATCTCATAACCACACGGATTGTGGCTTCAGAAGAAAATTGTGAGCACACGGATGAAGGTTTTGACTGTTAGAGCAAGTTTATAATAGTCATTAGATTGCAATCAGTGTGATATTGCTTTATTGACTCTTTTAATTTGTTGGCATCAATTTTTGATGTCATGAGTGTAGGGTGTCCACCTGCATGACCCAGGATAGCTTACGGTCTGTCTGTAGTTATTTGATAGTTTAAACACCCACCTGAGACCTTTCGACGCGTGTTAAGAAGCGCGTTGCCAGGGTCATTTTGCTAGATTTTGGCTTTCGCTTAGGCGAAGGCCGATCGACATTTGGCACATCGGACGACTCCGATCCGGGCGAAAAAATATTATTCGTCGCGCCGCGCGCGAAAATTGTCTCTAATTGGCCTGATCTCTAGTGAGCCCATTCAGATGAGCCTGGACGATGAAACAGACTGCTTGATCACGTCCGGAACGTTGATTTTACTTAATTGACACTCAGTTCGCTACGACTTTGCACGTGAACCTAAAACGTGTGAATTATTGTTTTTTAGCCCGATAGCTTAAAAGGTGGTCCAAGCGACCTCAAAAGACCTCAGATGACAAAACAGGCCGCGCGAGCGTGTCTGAATTGTCGATTCTAACTGCGTAGGACATCTGTTAAGCCATGATTTTGCGCATGAATTAAAAAATATGAAAATTATCATTTTTGATCCGATAGTCCAAAAAAATGGTCCGGACGACCTCGAACGTTTGTTTTAGTCAGAAAGAACACCCACATCGCTGCGAGGACGTATATAGGTGAACAATACGTGAACAATAATTATAATAACATAAATATTATGATTATATTATATATATATAATCGTTATAATATAAAACCCGCGCATCTCCCTCCTCTCCGATCTATCGCACGAACCAGCCGCCAGTCGTCCGCGAGACCGAACTTCGTCGTCCCGAGCTCGCCGCCAGATTTCCCTCCACGCCGGTATCTCCAGCCGTTGAACCTCCTTCCCCGCGGCAGATCCCGCCGTACAGCCGCTCGCCGCTCGCCGGAGCCGCCCCTCTTCAGTCAGCCTCACGTCCTGGTCTTGCCTTCGCCAGGAAACTTTGTCGACGCATTTCTCGGTCGTCGGAGCTACTGACCTCGTCGAGGTGTCCTTCGTTGTCGGGCTACTCCATCTACAGCCTGCCTCCACCACTCTCAGAAAATCTCCTTCCTTTTAGCCGATCATCTTTCAGCCTCTCCTCCTTGCCGGCCACACCTAGCGGCCTACCTCCTTTACGGCGTCGTTTTCATGACTAGCCAACTTCGTTCCAGCACGCAGCCCAGATTTTGTTCATTTCTTCTTGTTTTTCTTGTTCTGGTTGCGTGTTACCATATTCCACCACCGCCACCTTGTCCCCTCGCTTTTTCGGCAACCAAACGACTCGCCGAAGTATCCCGACATTGCTGGACAGCGAATTTTGCCATTGTTCAGAGAGGTGCAAGAGTCTTAGACCGCGTGCAAAAGAATTCCCAGACTTCATTGGGCTTCGTGCAAACTGCGCGACGATATAACTCTTCTTCCCATTTGAACTTGTACTTCCTAGCTAGCCCTAGATTGTAGTGGCATTAGGCGTGCGGGTTCGATCGCCCGCATGGGGTGCGTGCGTCGGCGAGTGCCGGCGTGACGACACATCAGTGTGATGGATCACTTATTTTCCTAAAGGTGGCATTTAGGTTAAGATTCTCCTTACGCAACCAAGTCCTCTACGATAGCCGAGCGAATCCTATTTGACTGCTAGCCGTAGCACAAAACAAAATCCTAAGGGTTGGAACCTCTTTCGCTCCCCTTTGTTTTGTTTGCTCCGATCTTGTTAGAAAGATCGAATAGTAGGACTTTGCGAAATGAGAAAAAGCTCAGAGATGTGAAATCTGAAAAAGCTTTGTCGCTAGTCTATTTCACGACAAGACGAAGAACTTCCCCCTTGGAGATCCGGGGAGAATTTTCCCACCTGTTTCGTTAAAGCAAAGGCGACAATCGTCATTTTTCTATATGTTGATCCTAGATTTCCCGGTGAGGTCGTTAGCACGGGGATGACTCCCTATTACATGTGGTTGTTTGCATGCTGCACTTTGCATTTCACGTAGCATTTCACTTCGCTCTAACTGGCCACTTCGGCCCGGCGAGCATTTCACTTCGCTTTAACCGGATATCCCGACCCTGCGAGCTTTTCACTTCACCTCGATCGGCCACTCCGGCACAGCGAGCATTTCACTCCGCTCCGGTCCGGCGAGCATTTCACTTTGCTCTGATCCAGCGAGCATTCACTTCGCTCTAACCTGCCGCCCCGGCCCGATGAGCTTTCCACTTCACTCCGATCGGCTGCCCCGGCCCGGCTAGCATTTCACTTCGCTTCGACCGGTCGCCCCTGCCCGGCGAGCTTTCCACGCTTTTCAACTTCGCTTCGACTGGCCACCCCAACCCGACAAGCTTTCCACTTCGGCGGCTGGTAGAACACTTTACTTCGCTCCGACCAGCCGCATCGGCCCGGCGATCATTTCACTTCGCTTCAGTCGGCTCTCCTGAGTCGGTTGGCACGACACTCTGGCTCGACTGGATGCCTTGATCCGGCTGACCAATTACTTGCACCACCATATTGTCTTGCATGTGTGTTTGCATTTTTGCATGTTGTAGTGCATATATATGATTGCATCATTGCATCTCGTCTTACATTTGTATGTTTGCATAATTATGGTCATATGTTTGAATTGTATATTCTCTTCGGGTCCCTGCCACCACGGCACGACTACCCTTTATAGGTCACCACCCTATTAGCACACTGACCAAAGAAAAATATATTGAGATTTTTATACATATTTTACACTAATTTTGATGATATTGCACTTTAAAGAAGGATATTTTTGATGTTTTTATTGCAGGTATGATGAATTATGGTCATTGGAGTAAATAGAAACAAAAACAGTCCAATTTGGAGCAAAAACGAGCAAAAAATGAATATTTGCCCTGTCATCTTTCGATAAGTCTTTCGATGTTTAATCTCTTTTACACTTCTTGCATATTTTTGAATGAGATTACACTTTAAAGGAAGGTTGTTTTATGTTTATTTTGTAAGGTTATCTATTAGGAACACAACGCAACTGAAATGGGACGAAACGGAGCTAAAATGGAGCCAAACGGAGCTAAAATGGAGTCAAACGAAGCGAAACGGTGGAGCTGCGCAGTCTACCCGCCGACGGCGCCAAAACGGCGCCGACGGCGAGATTTACCCGAGAGGACCGAAAAACGACAGAAAAACTCACCGACGACGCCCTCGAGCCCTCCGACGACGCCCTCGAGCCCGCCGACGGTGCCCGGGACTATGGGTCGAAATTCAACGTATTTGAACACGTTTTGAAAGGATTCTTGTGGCAACTCTTCAAACTTCGTCCCTATCCTTTAAAAGAACGAATTTAGGTTAGAAAAAGAGGGATTTGTATGAGAGGAATATTAGGAAAAGTGTGGAGAAAGTTTAGGTTTCTTAGAATAGGAGTAGAAATGTAGATTTCTACCCTTTTGGAGAGATTGGAGAGATTGGAGAGGGGATTTTGAGAGAATTTATAAGGAGATGTTCTAGCATTGCATGGATCGGCAGGAGACTTTGTGGGAGAGATTTTCTTCTTTCTTTTAAGGGAAAAAACTAAATATTGTATTCTTCATTATCTAATGATTTTGTAAACACTTATCTAGTGGATTTGCTTTGGTTAAATGAAGTTTCCGTTGTGTTTTCTTTGTGTTTTGTGATGGGCTTCTCTTACTCTCTTCTTGTTTGGAAATAATGACATGAGAAGATTATGTCGTTGTTTTCATTTTACTTTTCTTTTATAATGAGTAGAATTCATGTTTAGGATTTTGTGATGCATGTTAGAAGCGGATTTAATTATCAATGTGATGGTTTTTACTTGCACTTTATTTACATTACAATAAAGGTCTGTTGTAGTGTTAAAGTTCGTTGTAATTGCATTAAGACCCGAGATGGCTGTGTAATTCTCAATAAAGTAGAACCATATTCAGATTCCATGGATGGTTAAGTTCATGGAAGTTGAATGCAAATAAATAGGGAAATATACTTTGATGGGCGAAGAATTTGAGATTTTAGGGTGACAGACTAAAATCCTCAATTCGGTCCTATTGTTTGAGTACTGAAGCGGAGATGTTAGCCCTCAGTTGAGGGGAACGTGGGAGCTCCGAAGTGAGAGTCGGTATCCTCCCAGCCTAGCCACGGATTCAATAAACAAGCATAGGATTAGTCAATGTTCTTTATGCCTGGACCAAAGGGTAAAGAATAGGATTGCTCCTATTTGGCACATACAATATTTAATGCATCTCATTTCTTTACATTATCTAATTCATTACATAAGAATAGTAGTTTGCAATATCTCAAAATTCTCCAAACAAATTCATCCAAAAAAGGTTATCTTTAGAATTAATATTTGCATTTAGTTATAGTTACTATCTTTATATTTAACACTTGCATTTAGGAGTAGTTGATATATAAAACATCATTTTAATCGACATTCCTAACTAAGGACTAATTGTAGTAGACTAGGATTTGACTAAGAACCTCTTACCTCGCTTCCCTGTGGGATCGATAAACGGGACTCCACTAGAGTCCTGTATTACTTGAGCGATACGTATACTTGCATTTGAAATTGTGACTTTACAAAATCATTATAAATAATAAATCTGGGTTCATAAATTCTTGTATATAAAAAGTCGCTGTCACACACCACTTAGGGCCACTACCACCACGGCATGCTAACCTCTTCGGGTCGCCGCCACTATGGCATGCCCATCTCGTTAGGTCACTGCCGCTTCGACATACCTCCTGTAACCGCTGCCACTACGGTATGCCCACCTCTGTTCGAGTCCCTCCCCCATGGTACAATCATCTCTTATATGTTTTGATTATTCATTCACATGTGCATGTTCACATGGATAGTGAACCAAATCCGTTAGGAGAGTGACTCCCGTGTTGGTCGCGAAGTCTTAACGAGCATTGCTAGCCAGGTCAATCCCGATGAGCAATGCGACTTAACTCATCGGGACTGACATGAGTATGATTGTGCTAAGAATCCAACAGATCTAACTTGTGCCACCTCCTTTCGTGACACTTTTTAGATCCATTTGATCCTTAGGATGGCGTCGGTATCACACTCATACTCACCCCGCACTTAGATATTAGGTTGACGCATTTTTCATTAGATGGTGTGCTAGGCTAGGATCTAGGGTGCTAGGTAGTATTTTTGGACACCTTTGGCTATTGTTGTGTGATGTATTGTTTTGTGCTAGCCATGTGTCACCTTCTTACTTTTTCGGTGGGTTTGCATGCTCTCTTGTATGTGATAGTATGTTAGGGTGATCTTCTGCAGGTGTCGTGTCTACTTATACACATTCACACAGGGTTATTATGAGGGATCATGTAATGATTTCTAATAATTTGCTTGCAGGTGCTATTTAGCTCCCCCAATTATAAAGCATGACTTGTTATTTTGCGATGTCTGGCATGCCCGCTAACGTTTATTTTCTGCAGGTCGAGTCTTTATTTTCTTTTTCAAATGTATTTTATAGTCCTAAAAGAGTCTGTATCGGAAATAAGGTACGGTTTCGAGGTGGATGACGCGTCGAACCATGTGACTAGGACCAGAAGCAGCAACTCATCTCTCATACCTTAAGTCCGAATTTTACATTATTGTATAGACTTAGGACCAGGTATGTATATGCGTAGTCCGACCACTTTTACCGCTTTCACTGGATTATGTTGTCGGTCCAGCGGCATTTGACATGTTTAAATATTTTTTTGGGGTATTTTCTTTCTTTCTCTTCTCGTGTGTCTTCGCATGTTAGAGTGTTTTATATTATTTTTTTTCTGTGTATCTGGGATTTCACGACGTAACATAAGCTCATTAGGACTTAAACTCATAATTTTTCTACTTAAAAATCCTAAATAAAATATTCAAGATAATTAAAATTTAGGATTAAAATATTCAGGATTTAAAAATTGCAACATTTACTCTCCTACATATATTAATATGGTCTCAACAATACTTAAGGATTGCTCTAGATTACTGCAATCATATTTGCATGTCCCGAGGAGCCCCCATGCTTCTTTAACCTGACTGACCCAGCATATCTTTTTTTAGGTGATTGTCTGGTGCGCCTAGGGTGTTAGAAGGCTCCCCGACCTAGACGTAGTGTAAGGTCTTTTGTTTGGAACGTTTCCAGCTTTGCAGCTGAACCTCCACTTTCTTTTCTTTCCCGATGCATCCTTGCAACTTCGAAGGGTATAAGTCCCACTTTTTTTAGTTCCAGTTGATAGTCATAGGATAGAGGTTCATTTCTTTGACCTTAAGGCTACCGAGTTTCCCGTGGACGACACAATTCACGGATTGCTGACCAGAGATCCCAGGTTGTGTTGGGTCGACTACCTTCACGACCAGGTAGACTTAGGGTCCTAGTGGTTTGGGATGACGGGTCTGTGATACCTCGACCTGGTTACCTCTACCTCTTAGAACTACTCTTCCTTACCTTTCGACTACCCCTATTGAGTCTTATCTCTTCTTTTGCCTTCATTGGTATCATCCTGATGGTCTGATGACTGATGAGCTGCCACCAGTTTGGGATACGACGAATTGTCCTCTGCCCTTACGGTTTGGATGTGCTTTGACGTATCAGAACTTCCCGTCGAGGTGATACGGTTATTTTGTAGGTTCTGTATACTTATGAGTCCGCTATCCATGTGGGGACCACGAGAGACTCGTTTTTCGCCCCGTGGTTTAGCGAGAGCCTTGAAGTATCGAGGCACTTCCCCTACGAGATAACCTCCGTTGATGACCCTGTGCTAGTTGTCATTTTTAAGGTAAGCAAGACCCCCTTTGGATCAAGAGTTTTCATGCGCAACCCCCAAGAATTAATTAACTAAGTGGGATATGTCTCTTTAGAAGCATTCATGACCCCAGAACAGACACCTACACCTGAATCTCTGGTTATGGATATTCTACGTAGGTATTCTTTCGCGGATATCAGTTTAAGGTGCTTTCACCTAATCTTGTTTGGGCAGATACTCTTAAAATATTCTTGCGAGTTTACCACACGTAGGTTCTCCACGTTTTGTGTTTTCTCTTGTTTGTTGTTTTGTCGTATGTTCGTCTTTTCTGGTTCCTCTCTTTTTCAGGTCATTAATGACTCGGAAAAGAGATTTATTCGGAATGGGAAAGTATACTACGATCGATGGGCTGGCGACTCCTTCTAAAATAAAAGAGAGAAAAACGAACGAAAACAGAATGGCGACTCCGCTGAGATGAGGTTTTCTCTACACCACAGGAATTTTGATCTTGCGGATTCTAGTATATCTGGATGAACAACTCCTACGGGGAAGATTCTACCTCGTTTCATGTGGAGTTGTTTATTCGGGTGTATGTGTCTGCTCTGTGGAGCCGTCGAGAGCAGTGTGTTCTCTCCTTCTAAAGGGGTTTTGCTTGTCGTTTCAGTGACCTAGCTTCTTTCTCACTGAAGCTCCACTATCGAGTCTAGTTAGACCTTGGATTTCAGATCTGTGTTTTAGTTGCTATGGTTAGCAACTTGGAGCACTTCCATCCCTTTTTGTACCCTCGACAGGTCGGTCGCTGCATTTTCGCATGAATCGATGTCATTGTACTTTGTTTTGATTGTTTTCTTCAACTTTTTTATATTGTAATCGTTATGTCTTTCTGCTTGACAAACATGACAAGCAAAAAGACGGTTAAGATTGCTACTGTCGAGGGAAACACTGTCTCTTTTTTTCAGTGTTTTCAGTGCTCCCGAGGGCACTATCACATTCAGTTCTTTCGAGCACCCTGTTCAGATTACCATAGGTAATCCTACGCCTGCTAAGGTGCCCGCTTTGTGCCCTCCCCCTTGAAAGGGGAGTCGTGCATGTCGAGTTGTTCCGACTGCGGTAGCTTGCGTCGAGTCTGCCTCTCCTGCGAAGAAGAGGGCAGCGCCCGATGGCAAGGTGTCACTGTGCCCTTTAGTCTTCTCTAGGCTGACGGGTCGTTCCATCGTTTTTTCACGGTTGTCCCCGCCTTCAGCAGGTGAATCTTCACGCGGTACTGTTGTCGCTACGTTTGTCCCTGTTGCGGGTTTGACGCCTGTAGCCCCGAGTCCCTCTGAGGCTGCTCCCACTCCGAAGTTGGGCACGAGGGCCCGGAGGACCAGAAACAGGTTATTACAGATCCAACAGCAGGTCCTTTCTACTGTTTCATTCCAACCCAAGTAGAGTCCTCGACTCCCTTGGGTGAGAATCAGTTCGTTGTTCTTTCTGGTTGCATAGACTACGTTCTCGCCAGAATTGCTAGGAGGTGTTCCCCGCTTCGTGACACGAGTTCTCTGCAATCCACTGTCCACTTTGATCGTGTTGCTATGAATTTTTTGACAAAAAAAAATCGTCGGAGCAATTACCTCCATGATAGGACAGGGTCCAGTCACTAGGGACAAGCTCGTGGCTCAGGTTTCAGAGACGTCTGAACGAGTCATGGAGCAACTCTCCACCGCTTCTCGCCCACGACATCCTCATAGCAGGAGACCAGGGTCCGCCTGTCGGTCCGCTACAAGTTCGAGGTCCTTGTGTTCCGTAGTACAGATTGTCGAGCTCATTCAAGAGTCCCGAGAGGCTTCAAATATGGAGTTTGACAGGGCTATCCCAGAGTTTTGCTCTTTTCTTTTTACCACCACTTCTATAGCAGCGATGGCTGCAGCTCTTACTATACCTCCTATTAATGATAATAAAAATAAGGGTTTGTTTTCTTACTGTTCTCCTGCTTTAAGTAACTATCCTGCTTCTACCGTTTTTGGTAGCTGTTGACCTCATTTTTGAGGTCATTTCCTTTTCTAGGGTCTTAGGATCTAGCCCTAGGAGTTCCTACTGACCATCTTAGAAAATTAGAATTGAGACTCACCCTTCTAGAAATTCGAATCACTTCCTATTTTTCTTTGATGTTTAGCATTTTTGTCACAAGACCATCGTCTTATGAACGAGCGGTTATGGGCTATTTTGCGAAGATTCAAGGGAAATGTTCCAAATAGGACTTCAAGCCTTAGAAAGACATCGTCACGACTCTCTTTCGTCACATACACACGCTAGATGCACAAAGTTCACAAAATTGCACGAAATCAGACTTCAATTAAGCTTCTCCGGATGACCTCCGACGACAAATTGGACTGCGCCAACGCGTCCGGGATACCAATTTTGGAAGGAAAGGACACCCATATTGTCATACTTTCGACACGAGAAAATTGACACGCAAATCAATGAATTTGTTAAAGCGACCTCTGACGGCAAAATGAACTGCGCCGGAGCGTCTGGAATGTCAAAATTACCCAAAAGGAGTGTCCAATTTGCAATTATTTCACACGAATTAAAATGTGTAAATTAACTCTTTTAATTTAAAAAATTAAGTTTTTTTTTAATACTTATATTACTTTAATTATATAATTATAACACTTAAATCTTATTCACCTAACCCGCGACATTCGTTTTCCTCTCCCTCGACCGAGAGGTGCTCGGGTGTGTCGTGCCCTAGCTCCCACAATTTCGTTTGGGCTTGGATCGATCGAGCGATGTCATGGCTCGCCGAGCCCGAGCTTCTTCTCCTTTCCTCTGTCATTCGCATTTGCGGCTCGCCTCTTCGATCTCTGCTCGACCGAGCAGCTTCCCAACGGTGGAACTCCACCTGGCCGACCCTTCCTCTGCCCTAGGCTGCATTTCCTCTTGCCTTAAATCTTTCTCATCCTCTCCCTTTACCTGATTTGCTGGCTAGAGAGGTAGGTAGGTGGTTGCTCTTCTCCTTTCTTTGCTATAAAAAACCTCACTTGGGGAGGGTTTTGATTTTCGCAAAAGTTTATTTTGAGTGGGGGAGGTGTTGTCATTTTTGTGTCTCGTTTCTTCATTCTGTGTGTGTATTTGAGGCTCTGAGAAGGCGTTGCAATCTCTTGGGCAAAGCTTGAAGGAGGGGTTTTGGCCGAAAATTGAAAAGGAAAGGGGGAAGTGCTGTCATTTTCTTTTTTTTGGATTCTCTTGTTGTTTCTTCTTAAGTGACTTGGTATTCTTGGGTGCTGCTCTTTTCTCGTTCTTCTCTTGAAAAAAAAATCAAGCAAGGTATCCCTTCCTCCCTTAGCTATTCATTACTATGGTTTGTTGACTTTGTTGCTTGTTCTAACTTCAATGTTTCTTTAAAAAAAAAAGAGGAGAAGGATGTTTGGTGAAACTTGTAGCTTGCACATAGAATGGTAGTTGGGATTTCCCCTTTTGGCTCCATATTTGAATGGTTTTCTAAGCATGCTTAGGATACAATATTTGGAGCTTCTCTTTATTATTAGTTTCGTTGATTTTGGAGATCACATATTCAAATGCTTGTTGAATTCACCTTCTTGATGGTTTAAAGAAAAAAAAATTATGGAGCTCTTCTTTGCTTTTCATTATGCGGATCTTGAAAGAAATGTTTAGAAACTCTTCGTGATTCTTTTTGGTTGGTTTGGAAAAGATAGAATACATCGTTTTGCGCATGATTAGTAAAGATGAAAGAAAGTACAATTAACATTTATTCATGTAGTAAAGAAAAAGGGATTCCTTTTTATTTTTTTTGAGCTTGAACTTTCATATGGATACATTTGGACTTATGTTTTATGTTCCTATTACTCCCCCTTTTGCTGCAATATGTGTTGGAAATTCCATTGTGAGCTAACACATGTATTTTGGGATTCATTTTATGTTCCTCATACTCACCCTTTTGCTGGAATACATGTTGAAATTGTTTTATATGTTGAAAAAATTACATTTGGGGCTCTCATTATGCTTCCCTTGCTGCCCATTTATTGAAATATATGCTGGAAGTTTATTTTTAAATGCTGGAAATTACATTTGGGGCTCACATTTTGTTTTTCTTGTTGCCCCCTTAATGGGAAACATGCTGGAAATTATGTTTATGAACTGGAAAAATATATTTGGAGCTCATTTATTTCATCTCTTGCTGCCCTTTGATATAAAACATGCTGAAAATTATTTTATGAGTTGAGAAATTACATTTGGGGCTCCCATTTTGCTTCCCTTGCTGCCCCTTGTTGAAATATATGCTGGAAATCATTTTTCAAAGTTGAAAAATCACATTTGGGGCTCACACCTTGCTTTTCTTGTTGCCCCCTTGATGGAAAACATACTGGAAATTGCTTTTCAAATTTGGAAATTTCTGTTTAGGGATCACATCTTAGCTTAATTTGTTGCCCTCCGCTGTTGGAACATATGCTGAAATATTTCTTGATGTTGGAAATTATATTTGGGGCTTATCTTGCTTCTTTTATTGCCCCATTTGTTGGAATACATGCTGAAGTCATTTCAAAAGTTGGAAAATCATGTTTTTGGGCTCAATTTTGCCTCCTTATGGGAGGGGCTTGGTTATGGCTTCATGAAATTTTGTTTAAAAAACTCTATTTTAATTCATTTAATGAGATCAGGTTTACCTTCTTATTGGATTAAATGTTGGCTGAAAATATACCTATATTAAATGGAGATTTGGTTTTGATTCTTTTGGAGTTTTCTGCCTTCGTTTTGAATCGAATTAATTGGCTCGGTTTGGGGTTTTCTGCCTTCGTTTTTTAGCTGAATTAATTGGCTCGGTTTGAGGTTTTCTGCCTTCGTTTTCGAGCTGAATTAACTGGCTCGGTTCGGGATTTCCTACCATTGCTTTAAAGCTGGTTTATTTGGGGCTAGCTTAGTGGCATTTTATTTCTCTTTTTTGGCTTTACCCGCGAGCTTGTTTGGGTTTATTTGGAGCTGGTTTGGTGACTTGTGAAATAAAAAAAAAAGTTTATATAATTTCATTTTGAAGAAAGTATGGGATTAATATAAATTTAATTCAATAGGAGTTTGGAAATGCGCAAAATTGACATTTGGAAAGGATATCCTCAGGATTGATCCGATCATTTTCATTTTAACGAATTTAAATGTTTTAGACCGATACATTCATGAGTTTTATTGATTTAACATGGCTTTAAAAAAAATGGATCGGTCTACTTTTTC
>NEWO01000005.1:2774171-2789877 GCA_003013225.1 Phalaenopsis aphrodite
TCGTCCTTACACTTTAAAAGAATGAATTTAGGTTAAAAAAAGAGGATTTTTTATGAGAGGAATGTTATGAAAAGTGTGGAGAAAGTTTAGGTTTCTTAGAATAGGAGTAGAAATGTAGATTTCGTTGGAGAGATTGGAGAGGGGATTTTGAGAGAATTTGTAAGGAGATGTTCTAGCATTGCATGGATCGGCAAGAGACTTTGTGGGAGAGATTTTCTTCTTTCTTTCAAGGGAAAAAACTAAGTATTGTGTTCTTCATTATCTTATGGTTTTGTAAACACTTATCTAGTGGATTTGCTTTGGTTAAATGAAGTTTCCGTTGTATTTTTTTCGTGCTTTGTGATGGGCTTCTCTTACTCTCTCTTCTTTTTTGGAAATAATAGCATGAGAAGATTATGTCGTTGTTTTCATTTTACTTTTCTTTTGTAATGAGTAGAATTCATGTTTAGGATTTTGTGATGCATGTTAGAAATGGATTTAATTATCAATGTGATAGTTTTTACTTGCACTTTATTTACATTACAATAAAAGTCTGTTGTAGTGTTAAAGTTCGTTGTAATTGCATTAAGACCCGAGAGGGCTATGTAATTCTCAACAAAGTAGAACCACATTCAGATTCCATGGATGGTTAAGTTCATGGGAGTTGAATGCAAATAAACAGGGAAATATACTTTGATGGGCGTAGAATTGGAGATTTTAGGGTGACAGACTAAAATCCCCAATTCGGTTCTATTGTTTTAGTACTGAAGCGGAGATGTTCCCTCAGGTGAGGGGAACGTGGGAGCTCCGAAGTGAGAGTCGGTATCCTCCCAGCCTAGCCACGGATTCAGTAAACAAGCATAGGATTAGTCAATGTTCTTTATGCCTGGACCAAAGGGTAAAAAATAGGATTGCTCCTATTTGGCACATACAATATTTAATGTATCTCATTCCTTTACATTATCCAATTCATTACATAAGAATAGTAGTTTGTAATATCTTAAAATTCTCCAAACCAATTCATCCAAAAAGGGTTATCTTTAGAATTAATATTCGCATTTAGTTATAGTTACTATCTTTACATTTAACACTTGCATTTATGATTAGTTACTAGATAAAACATCATTTTAATTGACATTCCTAGCTAAGGACTAATTGTAGTAGACTAGGATTTGACTAAGAACCTCTTACCTCGCTTCCCTGTGGGATCGATAAACGGGACTCCACTAGAGTCCTGTATTACTTGAGCGATACGTATACTTGCATTTGAAATTGTGACTTTACAAAATCATTATAAATAATAAATCTGGGTTCATAAATTCTTGTATATAAAAAGTCGCTGTCACACACCACTTAGGGCCACTACCACCACGGCATGCTAACCTCTTCGGGTCGCCGCCACTATGGCATGCCCATCTCGTTAGGTCACTGCCGCTTCGACATACCTCCTGTAACCGCTGCCACTACGGTATGCCCACCTCTGTTCGAGTCCCTCCCCCATGATACAATCATCTCTTATATGTTTTGATTATTCATTCACATGTGCATGTTCACATGGATAGTGAACCAAATCCGTTAGGAGAGTGACTCCCGTGTTGGTCGCGATGTCTTAACGAGCATTGTTAACCAGGTCGATCCCGATGAGCAATGCGACTTAACTCATCGGGGCTGACATGAGTATGATTGTGCTAAGAATCCAACAGATCTAACTTGTGCCACCTCCTTTCGTGACACTTTTTAGATCCATTGGATCCTTAGGATGGGATCGGTAAGACGACCCCATCAAAGTCATATCACACTCATACTCACCCCGCACTTAGATATTAGGTTGATGCATTTTTCATTAGATGGTGTGCTAGGCTAGGATCTAGGGTGCTAGGTAGTATTTTTGGACACCTTTGGCTATTGTTGTGTGATGTATTGTTTTGTGCTAGCCATGTGTCACCTTCTTGCTTTTTCGGTGGGTTTGGATGCTCTCTTGTATGTGATAGTATGTTAGGGTGATCTTCTGCAGGTGTCGTGTCTACTTATACACATTCACACAGGGTTATTATGCAGGATCATGTAATTATTTCTAATAATTTGCTTGCAGGAGCTATTTAGCTCCCTCAATTATAAGGCATGACTTGTTATTTTTGCGATGTCGGCATGCCCGCTAACGTTTATTTTCTGCAGGTCGAGTCTTTATTTTCTTTTTCAAATGTATTTTATAGTCCTAAAAGAGTCTGTATCGGAAATAAGGTACGATTTCGAGGTGGATGACGCGTCGAACCATGTGACTAGGACTAGGACCAGGAGCAGCAACTCGTTTCTCATACCTTAAGTCCGAATTTTACATTATTGTATAGACTTAGGACCAGACATGTATATGCGGAGTCCGACTACTTTTATCGCTTTCACTGAATTATGTTGTCGGTCTAGCGGCATTTGACATGTTTAAATATTTTTTTGGGGTGTTTTCTTTCTCTTTCTTTTCTCGTGCGCCTTCGCATGTTAGAGTGTTTTATATTATTTTTTTTCTGTGTATCTGGGATTTCACGACGTAACATAGGTTCATTAGGACTTAAACTCAAAATTTTTCTACTAAAAAATCCTAAATAAAATATTAAAGATAATTAAAATTTAGGATTAAAATATTCATGATTTAAAAATTGCAACATTTACTCTCCTACATATATTAATATGGTCTCAACAATACTTAAGGATTGCTCTAGATTACTGCAATCATATTTGCATGTCCCGAGGAGCCCCCGTGCTTCTTTAACCTGACTGACCCAGCATATCTTTTTTTAGGTGGTTGTCTGGTGCGCCTAGGGTGTTAGAAGGCTCCCCGACCTAGACGGGGTGTAAGGTCTTTTGTTTGGAACGTTTCCAGCTTTGCAGCTGAACCTCCACTTTCTTTTCTTTCCCGATGCATTCTTGCAACTTCGGAGGGTATAAGTCCCACTTTTTTTAGTTCCAGTTGATAGTCATAGGATAGAGGTTCATTTCTTTGACCTTAAGGCTACCGAGTTTCCCGTGGACGACACAATTCACGGATTGCTGACCAGAGATCCCAGGTTGTGTTGGGTCGACTACCTTCACGACCAGGTAGACTTAGGGTTCTAGTGGTTTGGGATGACGAGTCCGTGATACCTCGACCCAGTTACCTCTACCTCTTAGAACTACTCTTCCTTACCTTTCGACTACCCCTATTGAGTCTTATCTCTTCTTTTGCCTTCATTGGTATCATCCTGATGGTCTGATGACTGATGAGCTGCCACCAGTTTGGGATACGACGAATTGTCCTCTGCCCTTACGGTTTGGATGTGCTTTGACGTATCAGAACTTCCCGTCGAGGTGATACGGTTATTTTGTAGGTTCTGTATACTTATGAGTCCGCTATCCATGTGGGGACCACGAGAGACTCGTTTTTCGCCCCGTGGTTTAGCGAGAGCCTTGAAGTATCGAGGCACTTCCCCTACGAGATAACCTCCGTTGATGACCCTGTGCTAGTTGTCATTTTTAAGGTAAGCAAGACCCCCTTTGGATCAAGAGTTTTCATGCGCAACCCCCAAGAATTAATTAACTAAGTGGGATATGTCTCTTTAGAAGCATTCATGACCCCAGAACAGACACCTACACCTGAATCTCTGGTTATGGATATTCTACGTAGGTATTCTTTCGCGGATATCAGTTTAAGGTGCTTTCACCTAATCTTGTTTGGGCAGATACTCTTAAAATATTCTTGCGAGTTTACCACACGTAGGTTCTCCACGTTTTGTGTTTTCTCTTGTTTGTTGTTTTGTCGTATGTTCGTCTTTTCTGGTTCCTCTCTTTTTCAGGTCATTAATGACTCGGAAAAGAGATTTATTCGGAATGGGAAAGTATACTACGATCGATGGGCTGGCGACTCCTTCTAAAATAAAAGAGAGAAAAACGAACGAAAACAGAATGGCGACTCCGCTGAGATGAGGTTTTCTCTACACCACAGGAATTTTGATCTTGCGGATTCTAGTATATCTGGATGAACAACTCCTACGGGGAAGATTCTACCTCGTTTCATGTGGAGTTGTTTATTCGGGTGTATGTGTCTGCTCTGTGGAGCCGTCGAGAGCAGTGTGTTCTCTCCTTCTAAAGGGGTTTTGCTTGTCGTTTCAGTGACCTAGCTTCTTTCTCACTGAAGCTCCACTATCGAGTCTAGTTAGACCTTGGATTTCAGATCTGTGTTTTAGTTGCTATGGTTAGCAACTTGGAGCACTTCCATCCCTTTTTGTACCCTCGACAGGTCGGTCGCTGCATTTTCGCATGAATCGATGTCATTGTACTTTGTTTTGATTGTTTTCTTCAACTTTTTTATATTGTAATCGTTATGTCTTTCTGCTTGACAAACATGACAAGCAAAAAGACGGTTAAGATTGCTACTGTCGAGGGAAACACTGTCTCTTTTTTTCAGTGTTTTCAGTGCTCCCGAGGGCACTATCACATTCAGTTCTTTCGAGCACCCTGTTCAGATTACCATAGGTAATCCTACGCCTGCTAAGGTGCCCGCTTTGTGCCCTCCCCCTTGAAAGGGGAGTCGTGCATGTCGAGTTGTTCCGACTGCGGTAGCTTGCGTCGAGTCTGCCTCTCCTGCGAAGAAGAGGGCAGCGCCCGATGGCAAGGTGTCACTGTGCCCTTTAGTCTTCTCTAGGCTGACGGGTCGTTCCATCGTTTTTTCACGGTTGTCCCCGCCTTCAGCAGGTGAATCTTCACGCGGTACTGTTGTCGCTACGTTTGTCCCTGTTGCGGGTTTGACGCCTGTAGCCCCGAGTCCCTCTGAGGCTGCTCCCACTCCGAAGTTGGGCACGAGGGCCCGGAGGACCAGAAACAGGTTATTACAGATCCAACAGCAGGTCCTTTCTACTGTTTCATTCCAACCCAAGTAGAGTCCTCGACTCCCTTGGGTGAGAATCAGTTCGTTGTTCTTTCTGGTTGCATAGACTACGTTCTCGCCAGAATTGCTAGGAGGTGTTCCCCGCTTCGTGACACGAGTTCTCTGCAATCCACTGTCCACTTTGATCGTGTTGCTATGAATTTTTTGACAAAAAAAAATCGTCGGAGCAATTACCTCCATGATAGGACAGGGTCCAGTCACTAGGGACAAGCTCGTGGCTCAGGTTTCAGAGACGTCTGAACGAGTCATGGAGCAACTCTCCACCGCTTCTCGCCCACGACATCCTCATAGCAGGAGACCAGGGTCCGCCTGTCGGTCCGCTACAAGTTCGAGGTCCTTGTGTTCCGTAGTACAGATTGTCGAGCTCATTCAAGAGTCCCGAGAGGCTTCAAATATGGAGTTTGACAGGGCTATCCCAGAGTTTTGCTCTTTTCTTTTTACCACCACTTCTATAGCAGCGATGGCTGCAGCTCTTACTATACCTCCTATTAATGATAATAAAAATAAGGGTTTGTTTTCTTACTGTTCTCCTGCTTTGAGTAAGTATCCTGCTTCTACCGTTTTTGGTAGCTGTTGACCTCATTTTTGAGGTCATTTCCTTTTCTAGGGTCTTAGGATCTAGCCCTAGGAGTTCCTACTGACCATCTTAGAAAATTAGAATTGAGACTCACCCTTCTAGAAATTCGAATCACTTCCTATTTTTCTTTGATGTTTAGCATTTTTGTCACAAGACCATCGTCTTATGAACGAGCGGTTATGGGCTATTTTGCGAAGATTCAAGGGAAATGTTCCAAATAGGACTTCAAGCCTTAGAAAGACATCGTCACGACTCTCTTTCGTCACATACACACGCTAGATGCACAAAGTTCACAAAATTGCACGAAATCAGACTTCAATTAAGCTTCTCCGGATGACCTCCGACGACAAATTGGACTGCGCCAACGCGTCCGGGATACCAATTTTGGAAGGAAAGGACACCCATATTGTCATACTTTCGACACGAGAAAATTGACACGCAAATCAATGAATTTGTTAAAGCGACCTCTGACGGCAAAATGAACTGCGCCGGAGCGTCTGGAATGTCAAAATTACCCAAAAGGAGTGTCCAATTTGCAATTATTTCACACGAATTAAAATGTGTAAATTAACTCTTTTAATTTAAAAAATTAAGTTTTTTTTTAATACTTATATTACTTTAATTATATAATTATAACACTTAAATCTTATTCACCTAACCCGCGACATTCGTTTTCCTCTCCCTCGACCGAGAGGTGCTCGGGTGTGTCGTGCCCTAGCTCCCACAATTTCGTTTGGGCTTGGATCGATCGAGCGATGTCATGGCTCGCCGGGCCCGAGCTTCTTCTCCTTTCCTCTGTCATTCGCATTTGCGGCTCGCCTCTTCGATCTCTGCTCGACCGAGCAGCTTCCCAACGGTGGAACTCCACCTGGCCGACCCTTCCTCTGCCCTAGGCTGCATTTCCTCTTGCCTTAAATCTTTCTCATCCTCTCCCTTTACCTGATTTGCTGGCTAGAGAGGTAGGTAGGTGGTTGCTCTTCTCCTTTCTTTGCTATAAAAAACCTCACTTGGGGAGGGTTTTGATTTTCGCAAAAGTTTATTTTGAGTGGGGGAGGTGTTGTCATTTTTGTGTCTCGTTTCTTCATTCTGTGTGTGTATTTGAGGCTCTGAGAAGGCGTTGCAATCTCTTGGGCAAAGCTTGAAGGAGGGGTTTTGGCCGAAAATTGAAAAGGAAAGGGGGAAGTGCTGTCATTTTCTTTTTTTTGGATTCTCTTGTTGTTTCTTCTTAAGTGACTTGGTATTCTTGGGTGCTGCTCTTTTCTCGTTCTTCTCTTGAAAAAAAAATCAAGCAAGGTATCCCTTCCTCCCTTAGCTATTCATTACTATGGTTTGTTGACTTTGTTGCTTGTTCTAACTTCAATGTTTCTTTAAAAAAAAAAGAGGAGAAGGATGTTTGGTGAAACTTGTAGCTTGCACATAGAATGGTAGTTGGGATTTCCCCTTTTGGCTCCATATTTGAATGGTTTTCTAAGCATGCTTAGGATACAATATTTGGAGCTTCTCTTTATTATTAGTTTCGTTGATTTTGGAGATCACATATTCAAATGCTTGTTGAATTCACCTTCTTGATGGTTTAAAGAAAAAAAAATTATGGAGCTCTTCTTTGCTTTTCATTATGCGGATCTTGAAAGAAATGTTTAGAAACTCTTCGTGATTCTTTTTGGTTGGTTTGGAAAAGATAGAATACATCGTTTTGCGCATGATTAGTAAAGATGAAAGAAAGTACAATTAACATTTATTCATGTAGTAAAGAAAAAGGGATTCCTTTTTATTTTTTTTGAGCTTGAACTTTCATATGGATACATTTGGACTTATGTTTTATGTTCCTATTACTCCCCCTTTTGCTGCAATATGTGTTGGAAATTCCATTGTGAGCTAACACATGTATTTTGGGATTCATTTTATGTTCCTCATACTCACCCTTTTGCTGGAATACATGTTGAAATTGTTTTATATGTTGAAAAAATTACATTTGGGGCTCTCATTATGCTTCCCTTGCTGCCCATTTATTGAAATATATGCTGGAAGTTTATTTTTAAATGCTGGAAATTACATTTGGGGCTCACATTTTGTTTTTCTTGTTGCCCCCTTAATGGGAAACATGCTGGAAATTATGTTTATGAACTGGAAAAATATATTTGGAGCTCATTTATTTCATCTCTTGCTGCCCTTTGATATAAAACATGCTGAAAATTATTTTATGAGTTGAGAAATTACATTTGGGGCTCCCATTTTGCTTCCCTTGCTGCCCCTTGTTGAAATATATGCTGGAAATCATTTTTCAAAGTTGAAAAATCACATTTGGGGCTCACACCTTGCTTTTCTTGTTGCCCCCTTGATGGAAAACATACTGGAAATTGCTTTTCAAATTTGGAAATTTCTGTTTAGGGATCACATCTTAGCTTAATTTGTTGCCCTCCGCTGTTGGAACATATGCTGAAATATTTCTTGATGTTGGAAATTATATTTGGGGCTTATCTTGCTTCTTTTATTGCCCCATTTGTTGGAATACATGCTGAAGTCATTTCAAAAGTTGGAAAATCATGTTTTTGGGCTCAATTTTGCCTCCTTATGGGAGGGGCTTGGTTATGGCTTCATGAAATTTTGTTTAAAAAACTCTATTTTAATTCATTTAATGAGATCAGGTTTACCTTCTTATTGGATTAAATGTTGGCTGAAAATATACCTATATTAAATGGAGATTTGGTTTTGATTCTTTTGGAGTTTTCTGCCTTCGTTTTGAATCGAATTAATTGGCTCGGTTTGGGGTTTTCTGCCTTCGTTTTTTAGCTGAATTAATTGGCTCGGTTTGAGGTTTTCTGCCTTCGTTTTCGAGCTGAATTAACTGGCTCGGTTCGGGATTTCCTACCATTGCTTTAAAGCTGGTTTATTTGGGGCTAGCTTAGTGGCATTTTATTTCTCTTTTTTGGCTTTACCCGCGAGCTTGTTTGGGTTTATTTGGAGCTGGTTTGGTGACTTGTGAAATAAAAAAAAAGTTTATATAATTTCATTTTGAAGAAAGTATGGGATTAATATAAATTTAATTCAATAGGAGTTTGGAAATGCGCAAAATTGACATTTGGAAAGGATATCCTCAGGATTGATCCGATCATTTTCATTTTAACAAATTTAAATGTTTTAGACCGATACATTCATGAGTTTTATTGATTTAACATGGCTTTAAAAAAAATGGATCGGTCTACTTTTTCGTTCGTGTTGTTTTTTTTTTTAACAGTCAAGTTAAAAATGAGAATTTCCAATTTAATTATATTCAGAAATGATTTATAATCTCAAGGGAAATATGAAGGAAAGAGAAAATGAGAGAAAATTAAAATTGAAATTTGAATTTTTTGGATGATAAAATCTAAATAGGAGATAGGGTAACGAACAATCCACCTTTTCTTTTACATAAGAAAAAATGAATTGCAAATTGGAAGACTAGTTGGAATCGGAAGAAATGAGAATTTAGATAACGATTGAGAGATTAGTGGACTTGCACTTAGATCCCTTAAGCTTTGAAACAATTTAAAATCCAATTTCTTTATCTAGGATTGAAGCTCAACTCACAACTCTTTTGCCAAAACCATGAATTTACCCCTAGATTTTAGGAGTCTGATAGCAAGCTAAGTTGGATCTATAGATGGTTGAGGGTTAGTGGAAAGGCACTTAATTGAAATTAGATACTTCAGGACACTTCAAGTTTAAACTAAAGTGCAGGCATCCTAGATCTTAGAAGCATGTTATAATAGCTAAATTGAAATGAGCAATGAACATCTCAGGTGTACAGTTTAATTTATATTACAGCATTTTATTTTAAAGCATGTTATATTGTTTTCATAGTCTGTTATACTGCTTCCCCAGCATATTATACTACTCTTTATAGCACGTTATGCTCTTCTATCAGCATGTTATATTGTCTTTTCTCTTTACTATACAGTGCATTGTCACTTTTCTTTCACACTGCATGCTTAGTTACTTTGATACACCATGCCTTAGTTTAGGATAACCTAGTGGTTAGGAGCATGTTCAAAACTAAAACTAAACCAGGAGGTGCTACTACGAGGAGTTTGGAGCGAACATCGTGGGCAACGCGACGATGAACAATTTCCAGGTGGATCTGCAGCAACGAAACATCTTCACATCACATGAACACATTCACATCACTTATACACTTTCCTTAGTTTAAATAACTCATAGGATCATTCTTTAGGTTTTTTGTACAATTCTGTTGTACAATTATAAGTCCTAACGCTTTAGGATTCCGAGGTTACCGTGCGGTACGACGTAAATCCTCTCATCTTTTTAGGCTATTTGCACAGTCTGATATTGTGCAAACATAAGTCATAAATCCTAAATAATTTGCAGTATTGAAATATCAAATAAACATCACTTCAAAGACATAAAGCCAAACATTAGGATAGTTGGGACATCCCCAGGATTTCTCCTGAATCTGTGATATCCCCTACTTTTCTTCCCTTTACATTCCTTGAATAATTGTTCCTATTTTGAGCAATTCTAATTTGATTTTCCCATGTCCAATCGTGACAACCTAAACTTTGAAATCTTGAAAGCAAAACCACCTGATCTTAATCGACAGTTTTCTTACGTGATTTCGATCATTTAAGATGTAATTAACTATGGGAGCTTGCCTCTATAGGGAACCAGGAACCCAGATAAAATAAACTTTATATAATCCTCGTATTAGGTAGGGGAACTTGTCGGCAAATAAAACAATTTCGCAGACCTAACGGATGTCACAAATTCTTTAGTCTATGTGATTGAATCCCTATTACATGTGATATTAATCCTTCGGGATAAGTGTTCTACTTGTAGTATCGTATTCACTCGTCTAAACTATTTAAAATATGAGACCCGTTTGGTCTCACCTATTTTAAATTAAAAATTTACTTTTAAAAATAAAAAAGAGGGTTATATTCATATTTCAATTATTTTTAAAATCACAAATTATTACCTTTTTCAAATCATGAAGTTATTTGAAGTTATAAAGTTAAATTAAATAAAATATTTTAAAGATAAAATTAAAAAAACGGCCGACAGTAGCGAGTCGAGATCCGAGGCGCACCCCCACCGATACTTCTCGCATTCGTATTTGAGAAATGACTATCGCCCACCCGAGGAGAGGTGGGTCCGAAAGAACTCCACTGTTGTACCTCTTGCAGTTTCACCTCCTGTTACGGGGGCTAATGTCTCGGTTTCGAGACAAGTCTCTCTTCCAGTTGATCGCAGCTTAGAGCTACCTCGAGATACCCGAGGGTGGGCCCAAGTTCAATCCTGAGAAAAACTTGTCTAGTGGATTCTCAAATGTTCCTGACAACCTCCTCGAAGAGGATGATCTCCTCGGAGAGGATCTTCACGACTTTGAGATGGCAAAGCATCATGGTTTTGTAGTAACCTCTCGGGGTCAAAGATCTTCTACCAAAGATCCGTCCCATGACCTCAAAGAGGCTGACCGTCATGAGCCCATAGAGGTTCAGAACGCTCCTGCGATTGATCAAGGGGGCCCACTCCCGAAGAAACTATCACCCTTCTATAAGGCCAGATAACAATCCTCACTGCACAAATTATTGTGTTACAGGCCGACCGAGATGGGTCCGACGTAGCCTCACCTCCGACATAGGTAGAGGTACGTTTAGTGACGCCCGTCGCGCCGCCTGAACCGACAAGACATGTTCGTGTTACCTCTTCTGATATTTCTCAAAATGAGCAAAACACAATCCGACTCGCATCTACAGTCTTTAATAGATGCAAAAGTAAGAGCCGCCCTAATAGCCCAGCAGGGAGAGACCATAGTGCGTCAAAGCAGACCCTACCTCGAGGCATACGAATACATACCGTATCCTCCAAGTTTCGTTCCTCTGCGTTTCAGCCCTTTCGAGGGAGTTAGGAATCCTCGCCAACACATCGCTCAGTTCTGGGCGTTGTGCTTCAACGTCGGAAATAACGATACATTACTCCTCTGCATTTTCGTTACTAGTTTAGGAGTGGTATGTCGATTTATCAAATGGTACCTTCAAAACTTTCTCCAAACTAGAAGATGCGTTCGTAAAATGCTTCGCTGGGGCACATCACCAAGCCACTTTGAGCGACCTAGTCTTATCTCACCAGGAAGCTAACGAGCCCTTAATAGACTTCATTATTTGATGGCGCAACTTGAGCATGAAATGCGAGCCACTCCTTCAAGAGCAACACGTCGTCGCGCTTCTTATGCGCAAAATCAAGGGTTTTTTGCTCAAGATCACCCCCATCAAAATCTTTGAAGTCTTTATTGAAAGAGTGGTGAGCTTGCAGAACAACACAAAATCTCTAATGTTAAAATTGGATGATAGAGCTAAAGGCAAAAAACCCTTTTCAGCCTTCCCTTTAAAGAGGAGGGAAGAGAGCTTAGCCATGACCACAGTCGATGGTAGGCTAAAAAGGCTCGTCCTGTCTGCAGAGCAAGCTCGCCCCTCTTCTCAAAAGTGCCTCAAATCAGAAGAAATATCGGTCATATTCTTTCAAAAGAGATTGCCTCAAAAGAATCTTCAGCTTCTCAATCCAAGGAAACCAGAAGAAGCAAACAAGGTTCAGGAGCCTGACTACTGTCCCTACCATAAGCACTTGGGTCATGTACTTGAAGATTGTTATGTTTTCAAAAATTGACTCGAAGCTCACTATCAGGTAGGAGAGATAAATCTCATAACCGTACATGGATAAGTCTTCTACAAGAGGATCAACCAAAGTCATTACAGTCGTTCCAGCTACTTTTGCTACTACTTCTACTACAGTTTGTGTTGTTAATGTAATCCCTTTTCTTTTTCCCCTTGATATGAGCTCAGAGCAGGAGCTTGTTCTCTCTGAAGCATTTTATACCACTGATGAAGCAATGAAGAAAGAGATTTTTTAGTACTTTTCTGTGTGTAGTTAGTTCTCATGGTTCCGACGCAGATGTTTTTAGTGAAGATAATTATTTCCTTCATAGGGTAATTGCTAAAACTATAAACACCCATCTTCTATTTTATGCAAGACATTCTCCACCAGTAATCCTTTACTTGATATAGAGAATTCTCCTCCTCTATGCCTAAATTTTCCATTTTGGGCTTTCCACGTAAAATCTATGTGTTTTTTTCTTTTGCTTAGTTCATTATTTGTTGCATCGATTTAATATCAAGTTATAACAAGTTCCATCAGAGCCAGACTTGATTTCAACGATGGCGACCGTAAAACATGTCATCCCTCTTTTATATCCCAACACCAGATTTTCTCTTTGCCATGTTAAGATGCAAACAATCAAAGCGCAGATGGATTTAGATGATGCGCTACTTGAATTCGAAAAGATGCCATCATTAAAAATGTTGGAGGAGAAGCAACGTAAAGATCAAAATATTTTTCTCTCAAATTCATTTCCATCTATCAAATTAGATTCTACACAACGTCTTGAAGGAGAAGACCATTGTCGTGTCATGGCTCAAATTTGAGCAATTGCTCATGACGAAAAGTCTGACCAGTAAATTGCACTTCAAGCAGCATTCGCACTCTCATAGGATAACCAAAGGACATGTGTTATAGATCACTTAACTGTTTTTAATAAAATTGTCTCTGATTTGGAAGTCTTGGAAGTTAAGTATGACAAAGAAGATTTTGCATTAATCTTGTTAATCTCACTGTCTTCATCATATACAACGTTTAGAGATACCATCTTGTACGGGCGAGAGACACACTTACGAAGTATATGATGCTTTACTTTCAAAGGAGAACATGAAACAACTTATAAATGAACTTGTAGCTTAAGGATGTCGGCGTTTAAAAGGGGGAGAAGTGTATGTTTGGGGGTCGCCCGTAAGAAACTGTCGGCAGCCGGAATCGAAATCCCGTCGCCCGCTTCGGAAGGACTTTTTAATTTACATATATATATATATATATAATTTTAGAAAAATATGAAATCAAACTGACCTCATATTTTCCATAGTTTAAATAAAAGAGCACTCAACCTCAAATCCTATATCTACCCCGAGGGATAAACACAAGACTTGAGGGTGAGGCTCGATCAAATAAACTAAGAAAGATATGACATCCGTTTGGGTCTGCGAAACCGTTTTATTTGCCGACAAGTTCCCCTATTTAATATGAAGAATTAAATAGGGTTTATTTTAAGCTGGGTTCGGAAAAGCTCCCTATAAGGGCAAGCCCCTATAGTTAATTACATCTTAAATGACCGAAGTCACCTAAGAAAACTCTCGATAAAAATCAGGGGATAATGTCTTCAAAGAGGTCAAAATGATAGAACTTTTCAACGAAATCGGACTAAGAAGGTGTGAAAGGGAAAATACTCAAATCTGGAACATTGTTGAGGAATCTAAATGAAGAGAAACTAGGTGAGGCCACAGATCCTGAGGAGAACCTCAGTGACTTCCCAGTCTAACCTATGATTTGGCTCCAATTTTGAGAAGAAATTACTAATGTGTTACATCCTGCCATTTTTATTTAATTAGGGCTTATATTTGCGTGACAGGGTCACACAAATTGCCTAGAAGATATGATGGTTTACGTCGTATCGGACGACAACCTCGGAACCTAGAACGAGTTAGGGCTTAGATCGTACAGCAGAGTTATACGAATGCCTAAAGAAAAAGGTGGAGGATTTATGTTGCGCTAGGCAAACAACCTCGAAAACCTATGGATTGTTGTTTAATTTCTAGGAAAATGAATGATTTTGCTGGGGAAGACATATTCTGCTGTTGAAGATGGTCGTGCTGCCCACTGCGCTAGCTCCAAGCTCCTCGACGTGACGAGTTTAAGTTTTCTAGGGTGTCCAATTATAATATCAAATCGAACGGTCCTATGGTTGTAGTCCTCTAAACATCCTATGTAAAAAAAAGGTAAACAAGTTTAAAGTTAAAAGAGTTAAAGCGTGTGATACAGGAACGAACAGTAGCATGCAAGTGAAACAGTAGTAGGCAAAAAAACAGGAGCAGTACAACATGCTATATATGGAAGACAATAGCAGGTAGAAACAGGATAAATGTAGCATGCTATACAGGGAGAACAGTAGCAGGTAGAAACAAGAGAATTATAACATGCTATACAGGGAGAACAGTAGCAGGTAGAAACATGAAAATTAAATGCTGTAAAATGTAAATCAAACCTGTACGCCCGTGAGATCTGATGTCCCTTAAGCATAGCAAACCTAAATACATCTCAAAAAACAAAATTTGGAAGAAAACGTCGTCCACGAAATCTGAGGAAAAGCAAAAGAAAATTTGAGAGACTCGACGAAAAAGACTTAAGTAAAATAAAATTCTCAAAACTCCTGGAGAAATCACAAAAGACAAGAAAAGTAACACGAATATCTCGTCCCCAAAACTTTGATAAAACAAAAAAAAAACCCGGACAAGGGGGGCCGCAAGCACTCGTATGGGACTAGGCTCAGTTATATTTATTCTCGAGGGACCACGAAGGACTCGGTCACCCGAATGTATAGAACCCGTCACTCGTCTAGAAGTGTGTCTTGAACCTCACTTAGGGGCTATTTCCCAGCCTAAACAGGTATTCGTCAGGTGGACAACCAATTTTAAAATGTGTTTTTTAAAATTTATGTTTTTGACATACACACAGCTTCTTAAACATGCAAAGAAGAGTTATTTATTTTGTTTCGTGGAGAAGTATATTTTGTTTGAAAATAATTTATCAAAAACTTATCTTTTCTTTTTATTTCGGTTGTCCACGAGTCGATTACGCTATCGGGCATGGGACTGCCAACAACCTGAGGAGGTTCGAGCCGACTACCGCTAGACTTATGTCGGTGAAGGATACTATATCCTATTGTTCATCAAATGTCTGGATCTTGATGTTATATGATAGGGTATCTTTCTGCTCTATCTTCGGTGTGCTTTTATCATCAACACCGTACGCCCCAAAACGACTACTTGCGACCTTGCTTGATGGTTTCACGTATAGCAAAAGGCTATACGTGGACACTTATGCATCGGACATAAGCATCGAAAACCGAACCAAGAAGCAAGGAAATAAAAGAACAAAAATAGGGTGAGAGAGAGGAGACACTGATCCATCTAAAACAACGAAAAAAAAAGACTGGATCAGCTCTCAAAAGACTCCTATCGGAAAGACCTGGAAAAGTAGGACCCAAGGTCTTTCCTGACAAATATAAAACATTCCTTCGCGCTGATTCTCCAAACCCAGGGACATAGGACTAATCAAATCAGCCAAGTATTCTTCCA
>NEWO01000005.1:2796732-2808966 GCA_003013225.1 Phalaenopsis aphrodite
TTGTAATTTACTAGCCCCATATTTTCTAGTGAAGGAAAAGGTAACACTGTAACTTCAATTATGTTATAAAGTATTTTGATTGAGTTAGGTTTTGTGATTTTTTTCTCATTTTGAGTTTTCACACAGAGCAGTTATTAGTTCTATGTGTTTGTTTTGGATATTGTTGACCTCATTTTTCGTGAGGTTTTTCTTTCCTCTTAGCGCTTAGAATCTAGCTATAAGACTTTCCCTTTTTAATTATCCTAGAAGACTAGAGATGGAACCCACCTATATAGAAATTCAAACCACCTCCTAGCTCTCTTCAAAACTCTGCATGACTGATCATAAACCTTAAGCACTTTGAAGGTTAGGACTAACTTGTGAGGATTTGAGGATGAGATCCTATAGGGTTTAGAAGTCTCAGAAACACCCATTACAACTTTCGTACATTCACGCAGGAATATCACGATTCGGATGGTCGACACATTAAGTATTGTAATTCACATCACTCACACCTTTATTTGTCTCATAATTAATCAAAAATTAAATTAATTTCTGAAACGTTTGATCGCAACCAAAACTTCGATTTGTCGCATTTTTTACATGACCGTCGACGAAAGTCACCCGAACGACTCCGGATGATGAAACAAACTGCATGAGTGCGTCCAGAACATCAATTTTACTTATGGGAGATATTCACTTCACCACGAAGTCATGTCCTAACAACCCCAGATGACAAAATGGACCACGCGAGTGCGCTCGAAATGTTGATTTTGATTAGGAGAGCGTTCATTTCATCTTGAAGACGTGGTCGGGCGAAAAAACACACGAACGATAATAATAATAATAATTATTATTATTATTATTATTATTTGTGAAATTTAGAGCGAAATAACGCAAAATCAGAAGAAGAACACAGAGATTTAACGAGGTTCGACAAAGACGTCTGCATCCTCGGGAGCAGAACGACTAATTCACTATTTCAGAGGAGTTACATACCCATAGGGTTACATATCTATATATATATATAACCCATTGTCGGCACTTTTTTTGGTGTGGAGTTTGCCCGTAAGAAGCTGTCGGTCATCGGAATTGAAATCCCGTTGCCCGCTTCGGAAGAACATAAAAAAAAAGTTTGGGTGAAAAAGATGAAGTCAAACTGACTTCATAATTTTCATAGTTTAGATGAAAGAACGCTTTACCTCAAATTTTGTATCTATCTCGAAGGATAAACACAAGAATTGAGGGTGAGGCTCGCTCAAATAAACTAAAGAAAGTTATGACATCCGTTTGGTCTGTGAAACCAATGTATTGGCCGACAAATTCCCCTATTTAATATAAGGAATTAAATAGGGTTTGTATTATGCTGGGTTCGAGAAAAGCTTCCTGTAAGGGCAAGCCCCTATAGTTAATTATATCTTAGGTAACTGAAATTACCTAAGAATACTCTCAATAGAATCAAGAAAAATTACCTTCAAGGAGTTCAAATGGTAAGGACATTTCAAANCTCGGACGGCGTCGTCGACAATCGGGTCAAAACGCGTCGAAATTCAAATTTCACAAAATTTCGACCCGCGATCGATCGTCCCAAAAGGTTTACTCGAGCATTCGACAAGTAACAGCGGAGGCAATGCGAATTGCGGCGATCGGACACGTCGACTCTCCGAATTGCGAAGCTGGTGCGCGCAGGAGTGCGAATCGTGCAGAAGGCCACCCTAAGGCTCGGAAAGGTCCTATAGGAATCCATTTTGGGCTTCCTCATGCCGGTTTCATCCTTCTAAGTGCTAGAAGTCGATACCACACACGCGAAACTCCAAAAGAGGACGGAAATAGGTCGAACTAAAACGAGGCGGGCACCACTTCTAAGGTTCTAAGATAGTCGCAGGAAGACCCCTAAGGCTAGATCCTAACTCCTACGAGAAAAACTAGACCTCACGAAAATTGAGGTCAACAAAGGAGAATGTCTCGTTGTTTGAGGTAGAGCTCAAGAGAGGAGTTCAGGTGCTGATACAAATAGTAGGTCAAAATCCAGAAATAAGGATAAGATATACAATTATTATAAGAAAAAATGACACATCAAATCTAAATGATACAAATCGCGGAATCAAAATAAGAAAGCAACTTCAAATCAGAAGGACGAACAATCATATCATTCTGGTGAAGCCGGTGTTGTTGAAGAAGCTATTATTGATGGTGAACTCCTTGTTATCTCTGACGAAGAACGTTGTAATGATTGGGTTCTTGATTCAGCTTGCACGATTCATGTATCTCAATAGGGATTGGTTTTCAACATATAAAACAATGTCAAAGGAAACCATATTAAAGGGTAATAATACTCCTTGTAAGTTAATCTGTGTCAGAACTATTAGAATCAAGATGTTTGATAGAGTCATCAAAACACTTGGAGATGTGAGACATGTCCCAGATCTGAAAAGGAATATAATTTCTTTGTAAGTGCTCTTCATGCTCATGGGTATCAGTACTTTGGTAAATGTGGAGTTTTGAAGGTAAGCAAATGATCTCTTATTATGATGAAGGGGAAGAAGAAGACTGCAAGGCTATGTGTCATGCAAGGCTTTATAGTGGTAGATGATGCAATAATTAGTACTTCTTCCATGTCAGAAGATGAAGCAACCAGACTGGCGCATGTGCATTGAGCATTTGAGTGAGAATGGGATGTCTAAACTAAGTGGAATGAGACTTCTAAATGGTCAAAGAACTATTAAATTGAAATTTTGTGAACATTATGTATTTGGAAAATAAAAGCAAGTTCAATACTGTTATTCACAATACTGATGGAATTTTTGGCTACATACATTCCGACCTTTGGGGATCATCTACAGTACCATCAGAAGAAGGTGTCATATATATGTTGGCGTTCATTGATGATTTCTCTAGAAAATTTTGGGTGTTCTTAAAACAAAAGAGCGATATTTTTACTGCATTTAAGGAATGGAATCATGATCAAGAAGCAGACTGAAAAGCAGATCAAACGTCTTCGCACTAATAATGGGTTGGAGTTTTGTTCAATAAAATTAATGTCTTTTGCAAATCAGAAGAAATTATTAGAGACTTCACAGTCAAGCTACCTAAGTCATTTTGGGTTGAAGCTCCTTCTACAACTTGCTACTTGGTAAATTGCTCTCCTTTTATTGCTACTTTGGGTTGAAGCAAAAATGGTGTGTTAGAGTGAATGAACAGGACTACAATGGAGAAGGTTCGTTGGATACTCTCCAATGTCAAGCTACCTAAGTCATTTTGGGTTGAAGCTCCTTCTACAACTTGCTACTTGGTAAATTGCTCTCCTTTCATTGCTATTAGCAAGAAAACTTCACAAGAGATTTGATCAGGAAAACCTAGAGATTCCTCTAATTTAAGAAATTTTTTATGTCTCGCATTTACTCATACTAATAATGATAAATTAGAACATAGATCTATAAAGTGTGCATTTCTTTTTCATAAAATTGGACTTAAAGGTTATAAGCTATGGTGCGAGAAACTAAGAATGTAATCATTAGTAGAGATGTTATATTTGATGACTTTGTCATGTTACATAAAACATCTACTACAAACTAAAAAAATGTTGATCATAAGGAAATGTTTGGCACACAAGTGGAACTTCAGATTGATACAGATATATCCTCGAGCATAGTGTATGAGTTAAATTCATATATTCATGATGATGTTGTTTTCCAACCATCACAGCAACAACTATCGCAGTATTCTATTGCTAAGAATGGAACAAGAAGAAAAATTAAGTCGTCTCATAGGTATGATGAGACTGATTTGGTCGCTTATGCGCTAAATGTAGTTGAAGGTATTGAGTGTGTTGAAGAACCTTCTAGCTATAAGGAAGCTATGAATTCAATTGAATAAGTAGATGATCACCATGCAAGACGAGAATGAAACCCTACATAAATATAGAACTTGGGATTTAGTAAAATTATCTCAAGGTAAGAAAGTTATTCGCTGCAAATGAGTGTTTAAGAAGGAAGGTACACCAAGAGTTGAAGATGTCGAATATAAGGCTAGGCTTGTTGCAAAGGAAATTAGTCAAATATCATGTGTGTTTTCTCTGGTTGTCAAACATAGAGCAATTCAATCTTTATTTAGGATTATTGTTAAGTAGGATATTGAACTTAAGCAGTTAGATGTAAAGAATGCATTTTTGCATGGAGAGCATAAAGTGGCATCTACATGCAATAGTCTGAGGATTTCGTGGTTACAAAAAAAGAAAATCATGTTTGTTTGTTGAAAAAATCTCTTTACGGCTTGAAATAGTCTCCTAGGCAGTATAAAAATTTTGACTCATTCATTATCGCTCATATAAGTTCAAGAGTAGTTGTGATAATTGTGTTTACTTCAAGAAAAATAATAATGGATCATTTATCTACTTACTCTTATATTTTGATGATATGTTGATAGTTGTTAAGGATAAAAGAGATATCAAGACGTTAAAAGCTCAACTTAGCGGTGAGTTTGAAATAAAAGATTTGGGAGTTACAAACAAAATATTTGCCATGGAGGCTCAGAGAGATAGATATGCAGGTAAATTATTTCTAAGTCAGTAAGGGTACGTTGAAAAAGTAATGAATATATTTAATATGCAAAATGTCAAGCTTGTTAGTACTCTATTAGTTGCGCATTTCGGACTTTCATCAACTTTGTGTTCACAATCTAATGATCAGATTGAATATATATCTCAAGTTTCATATTCCAATGCAGTGGGATCTCTAACGTATGTTATGATAAGTCTCGTTCAGATTTATCGTGTACAGTCGGTGCAGTTAGTAGATATATGAATATTTCGGGTAAAAAACATTGAAAAGTAGTTCAGTGGATTCTTAGGTATCTATGTGTAACAAAAGATGTTTGTTTGCAATTCAGGAAGACTATAGATAGTCAGTCATTGGTTATATTGATTCAGATTTTCTTGGAGATCTTTATGAAAGGAGATCACTTACAGGATACGTGTTTACTATTGATGGTTGTGCGATTAACTGGAATGCTACTTTACAACAACAGTGACATTATTTACAATTGAAGTTGAATACACGCAATTACTGAAGTTGCAAAGAAGCTCTCGGGTTGAAAGGTCTATTTAAAGAGCTTAGTAAAGATTTAAAAATAACCATATTGATGTGTGATAGTCAAAGTACTATTTATCTCAACAAATATCAAATGTTTCGTGAGAGAAATAAGCATATTGATGTTCATTATCACTTCATTCGTGAAGTTATCGCTCATGGTTATACTGTTGTGAGCAAGATCAATGCCCATGACAAACTTGCGGATATGATGACTAAAGCACTTCCAATAGTCAAGTTTGAGCATTGCTTGGACTTTGTTGATATTCATTTCTAATTATAAGAGCTTTGTGGAGGAGGTGAAGAAAGTATTATAGTCTACAATCTTTGGAAATTCGTGTGAAGGTAGAGATTACTAAATTTATGACCTGAATTTTATGGGTCCCGCTTCATCTCATAAGAAAATTATGACCACAAGGTTTGTGGCTTTAGAAAAAACCTGTGAGCACACGGATTGAAGGTTTTGACAGTTAGATCAAGCTTATAATAATCTTTAAATTACAATCCATGTATTATTGTTTTATTGACTCTCTTTTAATTATTTCTTTTAAAGAGATATTGCTAAAAATATAAATATCCCTTTTTCTCTTTTGTGCAAGATACTCTCTACTTGTAAGCTCTTATTTAATATAGTGAATTCTCCTCCTCTACCCGTGGTTTTTCTCATCCTGGGGTTTTCACGTAAAATTTGTGTTCTTTCTTTTTGCTTATTTCATTATTTATTGCATTGATTTAATATCAAGTTATAACACATAGAATTGGAGGGAAAATCAATCATCATGATAAAATAATATAATAGCTAACCAACGGTTCCATGAACTGGATATGCATATTAACAGTATTCTATTTTTGTTGTCACTGAGAGACCTAAATCAACTATTTTTAAGACCAGTAAAGAGAAAAATAGCATCAATTCAGAAGAAGAAAAACTATCACAAAAAAATATATGATCTTGAATAATGCAGTCAGAGACAAAAACATTTTGTGTGATTCAACCAAGGATGGCCTACATGCACATGAAATGGAGCCCAAATGATTCGATATCAAAATATATAGAGGAATGCAAAATAAAAGTACCAAACAAAATTATATCCTCTTCCAAGTAAAATAATGAGAAGAGTGGAGCAGATCTGACCATATCATGGAGAAACCTATCTGAAGTGAAAGCCAAAAGAGTAGATAAAAATAATTATTCTCACACAAAAAATCTCCTAAGAAAAAAAAAGTTTTGCCAAGAGAATTCTTGATCTATGTCTCACAATGCTCACATACCTCTACCTCCTACACCCTCTCCTTTTCCATGTCTCTATTTCACTGCCTGAAAAGGATAAGCTGCTGGTACTGTATCGTGATGAGGAGAAAATTTGTCAAATAATATACAATATTTACAGCCATTAACCAATTTTTGCCCTCAAAATAGCATTAGATAACATACATGTAGACCTCTCTAAAAGTGTTAAATTCACCCTTTCCTCTAATATATTGTGTCGAGTTGTGCCTACTACAATCGTGTGTCTCGTAATGGTTTACTGTGAAAAATTTTCTTCAACTCAGAAGAACGAAATTCCAAACTATTTATAGTTCTCAATCTCTTGATCCTCTTTCATTTCTTCTTTCAAGCTATGCATTCCATCTTTATTAAGCTAAACATGTACCTAAATTCACCATTGGATTCAACACTTAAAGAATGATGTATGTCAAAATGAATGTAATTCAAAATACCCTTAATCATATAAATTATAGGATGGAACTTTAATCTTTGATGCTTACCCAAAATACTAGTATCACATAATTCCAAAGTTTAAATCTTGTAACCATAAAGTAAATTTCTTTTGTTCAATTCTAATGGGCATGCCTGACATATGCCCAAGCCCCATGTGTAATAATTTAGTCAAATCATCTAAGAAAAACTAACGTTTTACATGTCACTATATTTCCTCAAAGAAATAAAGGTTATAGATCTTCTTAGAGTTCAAACATTGTAAAAACAAGCAATGATCCACATTTATCTATGCATTTACACCCATTAAAGTTCAAATACTTGATAAAAATCTTGAAAGTTGGCACATGTCTAAAATCTAATCAGTTTCTCATAATTTCATTATGCGACTCAATCAAACCATCATGTCCCAACAATCTTAGAAGTCATGTTATTAACAATAAATATATTTCATAACTATAAATAAATAAAAGAAAATCAATCCTTTTGTGGGATCATATAATAATAATATTCATAATAAAAACATCTCATTTTAGCATTAGAAACATAGCAATAAAAAATTCTACCCTTTTGATCAGACTCATCAATTTGCTCTTTTGCAAGTTAATATTGCTTCAAAGCTAAAGTTGTCTTTGTTATCGCATTTTTCATTGAGCTAGTTTTCCAACCACCTAATTTTGAATTTCTAGTGTCAATATTTCTTCCAAAGTGACACTATTATTTCGTCTTAAGCTTTGGTTTTGATCTACCGCCTATTCCTTCTATTCTCCAAGCTTCTACATGCCCTTACAAATAAGCCTTCAAGTGGGCTTTCTTCATTCAAGTTCTTTCTCTATTCATTATATGAAAAAGAAAGCTTCAACTTTATCATAAAAATTATATCTTTCTAATACAGCAAGTTGATACCAATATATTCATAAAAGGGTAATATATATCATATCAACATCAAAGTTTGATCTTCATTAATCTTCACATCAGTATTTGCTTGATCCAAAAAAAACTGATTACAATAGTCTAAATGATCTAGCAACAATGCACCGTGTTTTTATGAATGTGAATACTTATAGCTTCAAATAAATGCAAACTGTAACTTCATCATATAAAGAAATCCCAATTTCTCACACATATTCTAAGCCCTCGTCTCCCAAATAAAAAATAATCAAAAGTAAAGGCTTTCTAATGTATCTTCCTTTCACCTCATTTGCTATGGTAATTTCCCATTCAAAGATCTAGTAGACTCTTTGATGGCCAAAATTAGCTCCCTCTTAGAAGTAGAACAATTTCACAACTTAGGGTTCAGAAATGTAAAGGGAGAGGAAGAACAAAGCTTCAGGATACTCTATGAGTCCAGAACAACAACAAAATATAAGAGTAAGGCAATACCACGAACACAAGGGTTATGTGCTCCGATCTTACGGAGGCACATCCATGTTGAAAAAGAGTGCAACTATTTCTTTAATAATAGTAAGAATAAGAGTAAGATCCTTCTAATCTCTAAACCTATTGAATAATTTTGGATACATCCTCACGAGAGTATCTGAAAAAGATTTAATGTCATGTCATTGTCAATGTGAATTGAAGTAATATTATAATTGAAATAGCAATTAATGCTGTAATGCATGCAGGTTCATTCTCTGCTGACAACCATTCTCTTTATCGCGGGATTTGTAAGGCCACTGTTGATTAAAAACAATAAAGCTGACATTTTAGACCTCCCCAAGAATATCTAAAATAGATATGATTCTTTCCCGAGAGACTGCGTGTTCTCCAGAGGAGTTGCCTTTGCCAAGAACTTTGGATTTCCTAAAAGATGCCTTGACAATGTCAAAATTTCTCAGGTTAATAGCTTGCCAATCATGGTCTTCTAATGTTGCATTTGTAAAATTGATATGCCATTTGAATCCTAGGGTAATTCAACGGTCACATTCACTCCATTCTGAAAGTTAGTATATCGGATACGGTTTCAAAATGAATCCTCATTCCGAATTCTTCTGCTTTCTCTTACATCATAAGCATAGCTTTTATTCGTTCCCTTATCAAAATGAAACAAGATCTACTTTAAATATCTTTTTCCAAGCTGACCAAAAGAAATAGTTTAAATGAGGACAAAGTTGTTTATGATGCATCGGGAAAGATTAAACTTGAGTCAACCTTGATGACTAATATTGCTGCTACTTTAGTTATAAGTGTCCGGAGAGAAATTATGATAACATCAACAGCTCCTAAAATGAAGGAAAATCCAACGAAGGTGCAGGATCCTAAGGCTAGGAAGTTCATTAATGCTAATTATGGTAAGTTTTTTTGTAGAGTCGGACAGAGAGGGCAATAATGTTTCTGGCAAACCAATTGATTGAAAACTTAAACGATTTTCCAACTAGTTTTAAAAATACACGCAACATTACCTAGAAACTTAAAGAATTTTGTGGGCTCGAAGTGTGCTGCTTGCCTCTTTCTCCTGTTCCCTATTTTTGCTTTATCACACACGGACATGGACTGACTTGAACAATCAATTCTTTAAAGGAAGATAAATTGTTTTTAATTTCCAGCAGATTTGCATATTGCTTAATTTAGAGACTGAACTCAACTAGTGATCAAAATCTCCAGTGTGCACAAGCCTCCACAATTAATTAAATCTCACATGTGGGCACTCTTAATTAAGGTCTAAGGATATCATCATGCTCGCCTCTATTGATTGGATCTATTTCTATTGCATGGGGTTGGGGAAAAAGATGGCCAACCCCGAAAATAACACATAGTTTTGTCATCCCAGGTCGAGCTGGTGGCCTCAATCTACAAACAGGAAAATATTATGAAGCCACATAATTCAAGAAGTCTAATTAGCAATAATGGGCCGTCTCCCATGAGATGTCCCCAGGGGTGTAAATAGGGCTATAGGTGAACCAATGCACTTAATGAGCAACTCAAACTCGGCTCGATTAATACCCGATCATGTTTGTACAAACTAGTACATAAACAAGTTTGAACATTTTTAAAAACTTGGAGTTTAAATGAACCAAATTTAAAAATAGTCAAATTCGTTTCTTAATGTTCATGAACAAACTCATTGGCGGTTCAACAAGCAACATGATAATTGTTTTATGCTTGTATAATATATTATTTGAATAAAATCTGAATAAGAACTTATTTAATAATATATTTAATAGTGATATATTATAATTAAGAATCAATATACAAATAAATTCAATGTATTTTTTTTAATTTCAACAAAGTAGTTTTATGATTTAAATAAAATTTGAATAACTAGAACTAATATATTTAATAGTGATATATTATGATTTAATATCAATATACACATACATTCAATGTAACTTTATTATATTTTATTTCAATGAAGTAGTTTTTTAGTAGTTATGATTACCAAAAAAACTCACAACGTATATATTATTTTATTTATTTGATATTAATCAGTTAGAAGCTAATTTGAAATCTATTCAATTGTTTATATTAATATGTAAGATCAATTGTTAATAAATTTCTATAAAAAAAATCAAATACTTATTTAAATTTTTAACTTGTTTATTAGTTTTATATGATTTTATATGAAAAATCATGTACAAATCAGATATTTAATTTTATATAAAAATTTAAGTGCTCATTTGAATTTTAGTTTTTTCAAAAATATAAAAAGCCAAGTACAAATCAAGCACGAACATTAAAAACTTCAAAAAAATCAAGTATAAAAATATTTTTGAAGCTCGTCTCAAGCTCGAACTAAACATTAACAACTTATGATTTAATCAATTCAAGTCCAAAACATAGCACACTCAACAACTCAACTCTGCTCAATTATAGCCCTAGGTGTAAACAAGCATTTGCGGGTCCTCCTTGGTTGGCTGAGTACTCATTTTTTAGGGACATTTACATGCATACCACTCAATCTCGTGTATTTACATATCTCACCAAAAAACTTTATTTTTAGGTGGTAGGACCAAATAGGCGGGAGAGGGGCTGGGCAAGACAAGAAATTATTATGGGCTTTTACATACATAACGCCCAAGTCTTATGTGTTTACATCTCTGACACCTATATTTAAATTCATTTTACAATTATATCACCCAAATAATTTCTAAAAATTAAAAATTTTAGTGTTTTTAAAATATTGTATAAAACTTTAATATAAAAAAGAAACACATAATATCTAATTATTTAACTATTTTAAGTCAAAATGAGCCGAATGCTGGAATAGAGAAGTTTTTAGGATATGGCAAAAGCTAAAAATTTATGAAAGAAACTTCACTTTTATTTATCACATTTACTTGGTTTAATACAAACTCAAAGACTTCACCCCTATTTATATCAGTGACACCTTCTAAATTAATGGTTAGGATTGTGTCACTACAATTTTAATCTAATGGTTACAAATAATTTCATACCTACTATACAATAATTCCACACCTACCACACAATAATTTCATACCTACCATATATTCTAGAATAAGTTTTTAGATGAGACATGCATCTAGAAATTAAATTTTATTTAACCAACTAAAATCAAGTTTATATTTCAACATCCTCTTTTAAACTTGATTTTGTGACTCCAAGTAAACTTTTCATTTTAATAAAGTCTTTACTCTTGAGTGGCTTGGTAAAAATATTTGCAACTTGATCTTGAGACTTCACGTACTGCACTTGTATCTCTTTTCTCTCGATCCATTCACTGATGTAGTGATAGCGCATATCAATGTGTTTGCTTCTATCATGGAAAATTGAATTCTTTGTTAGCGCTATTGCAGACTTGTTATCGATGTGAATTTTGATTGCTTCTTCTTCCGGTAAACTTAACTCTTTTAATATGTTTTGAAACCAAACTGCATAACAAATACATGAGGTTGCAGCCACGTACTTTGTTTTGCAAGTAGAAAGAGTGACAATTGGTTGTTTCTTTGACATCCAAGTGAAAGCAGTATCTCCTATGAAGAACATGAATCATGTAGTGCTCTTTCTATCATTCATGTTTCCAGCCCAATCACTGTCGTTATATCCTACAATCGTGAAATTGTTGGATTATGAGTAAAGTAAGACAAAATCAAGTGTACCTTTGATATAGTGCATAATTCTTTTAGAGGACTTCAGGTGGGTAGTAGTCGGAGTCTCCATGTAGCTACTGACAAATCCAACATCATAAAGAATATCAGGTCTTCTGCATGTCAAGTAGCACAAACTTTCAACCAAACTCTTGAAAACCGTTGGATCAATTCTTTTCCCTGATCATAGTTTGACAATTTGACTCCACATTCTACAAGGGATTTTAAAGGTCGATTGTTATCTATCTTAAACTTCTTTAATATCTCTCTTTCATAACTTTCTTGAGATATGAAAATCTCATCTTCCGTTTGTTTGACTTCAATGCCAAGGTAGTATGTCATGAGCCCAATATTTGTCATTTCGAACTCTTTTGTCATCGCTTCTTTGAATTTTTCAAACATG